>JARQOD010006289.1:0-43616 GCA_033576555.1 Oophaga sylvatica
TGAACCTCACAAAAATGCAGAGAAATATGCAAAAGGCAAGCACAAAAACAAAAAACAGAAAATATCTTATCTGAGAGCAGGAGAAGAGGCAAGACTCAGCAAGAATCCAAGTGAACCAGGAAACAACAACGTTGAGACAAGAACAATTGATCACCGGCAACCATGATGGGGGGAAACTTCCCTTATATCCAGCCAGTCCGTGATTCCTGATTGCCAATCCTCATTGAACGGTTCAGTACTGTTTGTAACCACCAGAGGGAGCTTCTGCTCAGAATTCATTTCTAAAACATTCATAACAGTCTGTGTGTGACTCCAGAAATATATACGGAGATTAAGATTTTTCCCTACACTGTATACAGCTGTACTCTTCTGATACAGTACCGTATATCTGCTGTTTGTATTACGGTCAAATCCATACTGAGAGAGTGTCTGTGTGTGACTCCGGAAATAAATACGGAGATTTAAATTTTCCCCTACACCGTATACAGCTGTACGCTCCTCATACAGTAAGGTATATCTGCTGGTATTACGGTCAAATACATACTGAGTGAGCGTCTGTGTGTGACTCCGAAAATATATACGGAGATTTAAATTGTTCCCTACACCGTATACAGCTGTACGCTTCTGATACAGTACCATATATCTGCTGTTTGTGTTACGGTCAAATCCATACTGAGAGAGCGTCTGTGTGTGACTCCGGAAATAAATACAGAGATTGAAATTTTCTCCTACACCGTACACAGCTGTACGCTCCTCATACAGTACCGTATATCTGCTGGTATTACGGTCAAATACATACTGAGTGAGCGTCTGTGTGTGACTCCGGTAATAAATACGGAGATTTAAATTTTTCCCTACACCATGTACAGCTGTACACTTCTGTTACAGTACCGTATATTTGCTGTTTGTATTATGGTCAAATCCATACTGAGAGAGCGTCTGTGTGTGACTCCGGAAATAAATACGGAGATTTAAATTTTCTCCTACACCGTATACATCTGTACGCTCCTCATACAGTACTGTATATCTGCTGGTATTACGGTCAAATACTTACTGAGTGAGCGTCTGTGTGTGAGTGCGGAAATATATATGGAGATTTAAATTTTTCCCTACACCGTATACAGCGGAACGCTCCTCATACAGGACCGTATATCTGTTGTTTTTATTTTTTTTGTTGTAATCATATTTATTAGAGTTTTCTTGTTTGAAATGCAATACAGAATTAAGATAATACAATAATCTTTTAGGTCATACAATTAGACAACGTTATCAGTGTGAACTTACATATGTAATGACAATATGACTTTATGAGTCCAGAAAACATCATCCAACGGTTGTAAAGCCAATTAATTTTCTGGTTCATCTTCACATTTTGATGAACGGATGTAAAACTAAACAAATCAGTAACGGTGTATATTTAATATACCCGGGTCTTCCAACCCGTATAGAGAATTGACTTATTCCAGTCTATAAAGCACTTTGACAAGTGAGATAAGCGTAAGCCTTGGACCGAATACGGTGAGTTCGAGAGATGAGAATGATGTATGGTCAAAAAAAGGGGGGAAGTAGAAGTAGTTGGTGAATAATAGAAGAACTTAGTAAGCATCAGAAAGAGAGCTGGTACCTAGTGTAGGAAAGATGTGAAAGAAAAAGGAGAGGAGCAGTTGGAGTGGAGGGGGAAAAGGAAAGGAAAGGTCTGGCAGAGAAGGGGGGGAGGGGGGAGAGGACCACAGGACTACGGGTAATGTTCCTGAATCCAGGCTTTAACAGACATTGTCATGGACAGCCAACCAAGGTTGCCAGGTTTTCATGAACAGATCATGTCGTCCATTCATATTATAGAACATTTCCTCAAAGCGTCTAATAGATTGTACTTTAGCAATCCATTGTGCCAACGTCTGGGAAGTGGTTTGATGCCAATGCGTCGGTATGAGAGCACTCGCTGCCATGAATAACTGTGTTGCTAAACTTTTCCTGTGCGGTTTATAGTCGACTGCTGGGAGATGGAGTACTACATGTATGAAGGATGAAGTGGTCTCCGCAGACACAAGAGACACCCTACGTATCTGGGTCAGTACTTGTTTCCAATAATCCCGAATTAATGGACAGTCCCACCATATGTGCTTAATATCCCCACGAAGTGTATTGCATCTCCAACACAGGTCAGATCCGAGGAGGCCCAATTGATGTAGCAGTGTCGGGGTGTGATACCATCTAGTTAAGATTTTATAATGCAACTCTTTTAACCTAGTGCAAACCGAGTATCCATGTGAATGGCGGAGAAGGTGTTGTCGATTTTGCACAGTAAATGTGAGCTTTAGATCCCTTTCCCAAGAATGAAGAAAGGAAGGATAGGTGTCTGTGAAAGGTGGAGAGAGTATGGGCAAAATGCGCCGAAGAGGTCTGGCCCCCACACCCGTCGTCTGGAATAATCGATCTAATTCCCCAAGGGCGTCCGCATCTGCAGTAAAGGGATTGCTAGGTGGCACAGATGTCGGAAGTGTTCGTACGTGAGGAAGTCTACTTTCTCAAGGCCCGGGACCTGAGAAAGTTCATCCCGAGACAGACACCTCCCCTTTCCTAGAACCTCCCACACTCTGAGATGGCTCAATTTGTTCCAAAGGGTAGCTTGATATATTGAAGGTTTATCCACCAACCCAGGTATCATACTGCACGGAAGGCCCTTAGGTATAGTAATGCCCAGGGAGGCTTTGATATCTCGCCAGACACTAGTCGTGCCCCGTAGGATAAGTGAATTCGCAGCTGGCCTAGTGAATGCTTTATCAGGATACCAGAGCGCCTCCAGCGGAGGGGAGTCCCATAATTCCGTGCTCCTTAAATCTAATCTCCAATCTTTAGAGGGATTCAGATATTCCAGCCATCTTTGGACCTGAAGGGCCTGATAATATTTTTCAGGGTCAGGTAACCCAATTCCTCCGTCAGTACTCTTTCTTGCATAAGGGCATAAGGGAGCCTCTTTCTCTTAGAGAGCCATAGAAATTTCAAGAATAATGAGCGCAGTTTACTGAAGAAGGACTTGGGCACCTTAGTGGGGATCATGGATAGCACATATAGCACTTTGGGGAATATGTAAGAAGACAAGACACATTTCCTCCCAAACCATGACAAAAGCGGGTGTCGGTATGTTTCTAATAAAGCTGGAAGCTGGTCAAGCAGTTGTACAGTTAGGTCCATAAATATTTGGACAGAGACAACATTTATCTAATTTTGGTTCTAGACATTACCACAATGAATTTGAAACAAAACAAATCAGATGCAGTTGAAGTTCAGACTTTCAGCTTTCATTTGAGGGTATCCACATTCAAATTGGATGAAGGGTTTAGGAGTTTCAGCTCCTTAACATGTGCCACCCTGTTTTTAAAGGGACCAAAAGTAATTGGACAAATGACTCCAAGGCTATTTCATGGACAGGTGTGGGCAATCCCTTTGTTATGTCATTCTCAATTAAGCAGATGAAAGGGCCGGAGTTGATTTGAGGTGTGGTGTTTGCATTTGGAAGTTTTGCTGTGAAGGAAACATGCGGTCACAGGAGCTCTCCATGCAGGTGAAACAAGCCATCCTTAAGCTGCAAGAACAGAAAAAAAACCCATCCAAGAAATTGCTACAACATTAGAAGTGGCAAAATCTACAATTTGGTACATCCTGAGAAAGAAAGAAAGCACTGGTGAACTCATCAATCCAAAAAGACCTGGGAGCCCACGGAAGACAACAGTGGTGGATGATCGCCGCATACTTTCTTTGGTGAAGAAGAACCCGTTCACAACATCAACTGAAGTCCAGAACACTCTCAGTGAAGTAGGTGTATCTGTCTCTAAGTCAACAGTAAAGAGAAGACTCCATGAAAGTAAATACAAAGGGTTCACATCTAGATGCAAACCATTCATCAATTCCAAAAATAGACAGGCCAGAGTTAAATTTGCTGAAAAACACCTCCAGAAGCCAGCTCAGTTCTGGAAAAGTATTCTATGGACAGATGAGACAAAGATCAACCTGTACCAGAATGATGGGAAGCCAAAAGTTTGGAGAAGAAAGGGAACGGCACATGATCCAAGGCACACCACATCCTCTGTAAAACATGGTGGAGGCAACGTGATGGCATGGCCATGCATGGCTTTCAATGGCACTGGGTCACTTGTGTTTATTGATGACATAACAGCAGACAAGAGTAGCCGGATGAATTCTGAAGTGTACCGGGATATACTTTCAGCCCAGATTCAGCCAAATGCTGCAAACTTGATTGGACGGCGCTTCATAGTACAGATGGATAATGACCCCAAGCATACAGCCAAAGCTACACAGGAGTTCATGAGTGCAAAAACGTGGAACATTCTTCAATGGCCAAGTCAATCACCAGATCTTAACCCAATTGAGCATGCATTTCACTTGCTCAAATCCAGACTTAAGAGGGAAAGACCCACAAACAAGCAAGACCTGAAGGCTGCGGCTGTAAAGGCCTGGCAAAGCATTAAGAAGGAGGAAACCCCGATTTGGTGATGTCCATGGGTTCCAGACTTAAGGCAGTGATTGCCTCCAAAGGATTCGCCACAAAATATTGAAAATAAAAATATTTTGTTTGGGTTATGTTTATTTGTCCAATTACTTTTGACCTCCTAAAATGTGGAGTGTTTGTAAAGAAATGTGTACAATTCCTACATTTTCTAACACATATTTTTGTTCAACCCTTCAAATTAAACGTTACAATCTGCACTTGAATTCTGTTGTAGAGGTTTCATTTCAAATCCAATGTGGTGGCATGCAGAGCCCAACTCATGAAAATTGTGTCACTGTCCAAATATTTCTGGCCCTGACTGTATGTGGTTCAAAGTGTATAGATCCCGTAAGCATGGAGAGAATTTAATACCCAGATATATTATGTACCTGCTTGTCCATTGAAATGGTAGAAGTGACTGCAGTTGCATTCGGACCGTAACCGGGACAGAAACATGAAGGACTTCCGATTTGTTTGCGTTAATTTTATAGTTAGAGAGTTTGCCGAAGGAGAGCAAAGCGGAGTAAAGAGCAGGCAAATCTTTCAGGGGAGCTGAAGTCAGAAAGAGTAGGTCATCTGCGTATCCCAAAAATCGTAAATCAGTCTTGCCAAAGGCTACTCCGCTATACTGCGGTAGTTCTCGAATATGTTGTAATAGGGGTTCCAACATTAAGATAAATAGAGAAGGGGAGAGAGGGCAACCCTGTCGCGTCCCGTTAGAGATAACAAAGCTATCCGACAATGTGCCATTAACCCCTTACTGCCATCGGACGTACTATCCCGTCCATGGTACCTGGGCCCGTATGACCATGGACGGGATAGTACGTCTCGTGCGATCGGACGCGCTCCCGGGGGGAGCGCAGCCGATCGCGGCCGGGTGTCAGCTGATTATCACAGCTGACACCCATGACTGTGTGTCAGGAGCGGTCACGGACCGCTCCCGGCACATTAACCCCTTGCACACCGCGATCAAACATGATCGCGGTGTACTGGGGGCACAGGGGAGGATCGCGCAGGGTGGGGGCTCCCTGCGCGCCCCCCTGAGACCCTCAGAGCAGCGCGATGTGATCGCGCTGTTCTGAGGGCTTCCTCCCTCCCAGGACCCGGATCCAAGATGGCGCCGGGGTCCTGGAGGGAGGCGGCTTCCTCAGTGCCTGCTGAGAGCAGGCACTGAGAAGCCTGCTGCACTGCCTGAGCGATCGCTGGTGTGACAGAGTGCTGTGCACACTGTCACACCAGCGATCTGACAAAATACAGTGATGTCCCACCCTGGGACAAAGTAAAAAAGTTAAAAAAATAAAAATAAACATGTTTAAAAAAAAATCCAAAATAAATAAAAAAAAAAAAAATATTCCCCAATAAATTCACTTCTTCCTGTAAATAAAATAAACAAAGCAATAAAAGTACACATATTTGGTATTGCCGCGTCCGTAACGAACCCCCCTATAAAATTGTCCCACTAGTTAACCCCTTTAGTGAACCCCTTAAAAAAAAAAAAAAAACGAAGCAAAAAATCAATGCTTTATCATCATACCGCCGAACAAAAAGTGGAATAACACGTGATCAAAAAGACCGATATAAAAAACATGGTACCACTGAAAATGTCATCTTGTCCCGCAAAAAACGAGCCATCATACAGCATCATCAGCGAAAAAATAAAAAAGTTATAGCTCGCAGAATAAAGCGATGCAAAAATAATTATTTTTTATATAAAATTGTTTTTATTCTATAAAAGCGCCAAAACATGAAAAAATTATATAAATGAGGTATCGCCATAATCGTACTGACCCGAAGAATAAAACTGCTTTATCAATTTTACCACACGCGGAACGGTATAAACGCCTCCGCCAAAAGAAATTCATGAATTGCTGATTTTTGTTCATTCTAACCTCCCAAAAATCGAAATAAAAAGCGATCAAAAAACGTCACGTGCTCAAAAATGGTACCAATAAAAACGTCAACTCGTCCCGCAAAAAATAAGACCTCACATGACTCTGTGGGCCAAAATATGCAAAAATTATAGCTCTCAAAATGTGATGATGCAAAAACTATTTTTGCAATAAAAAGCGTCTTTTAGCGTGACAGCTGCCAATCATAAAAACCCGCTATAAATAGTAAATCAAACCCCCCTTTATCACCCCTTAGTAAGGGAAAAATAATAAAATTAAAAAAAAGTATTTATTTCCATTTTCCCATTAGGGTTAGGGTTAGGGTTGCGGCTAAAGTTAGGGTTAGGGTTGGGGCTAAAGTTAGGATTAGGGTTAGGGTTGGGATTAGGGGTGTGTTAGGGTTAGGTTTGTGGTTAGGGTTGGGACTAGGGTTAGGGGTGTGTTGGGGTTAGGGTTGGAGTTAGAATTGGGGGGTTTCCACTGTTTAGGCACATCAGGGGCTCTCCAAATGTGACATGGCGTCTGATCTCAATTCCAGCCAATTCTGCGTTGAAAAAGTCAAACGGTGCTCCTTCACTTCTCAGCTCTGCCATGCGTCCAAACAGTAGTTTATCCCCACATATGGGGTATCAGCGTACTCTGGACCCCAAGAGTTATTGTGCAATTTGTCCTATTTCTTCTGTTACCCTTGGGAAAATAAAAAACTGGGGGCGAAAATATCATTTTTGTACAAAAAAAATTATTTTTTTGTTTTTACGGCTGTACATTATAAACTTCTGTGAAGCACTTGGGGCTTCATAGTGCTCACCACACATCTAGATAAGTTCCTTGTGGGGTCTATTTTCCAAAATGGGGTCACTTGTTGGGGATTTCCACTGTTTAGGCGCATCAGGGGCTCTCCAAATGCGACATGACGCCCCCAGACCATTCCATCAAAGTCTGCAATCCAAAACGTCACTACTTCCCTTCCGAGCCCCAACGTGTACCCATACAGTAGTTTTCTCCCACATATTGGATATCAGCGTACTCAGGACAAATTGGACAACAACTTTTGGGGTCCAATTTCTCCTGTTACCCTTGTAAAAATAAAATATTGGGGCAAAAAAATCATTTTTGCAAAAAAAAAAAGTTTTTTTATTTTTACGGCTGTGCGTTATAAACTTCTGTGAAGCACTTCGGGGTTCAAAGTGCTCACCACACATCTAGACAAGTTCCTTGTGGGGTCTATTTTCCAAAATGGGGTCACTTGTGGGGGGTTTCCACTGTTTAGGCGCATCAGGGGCTCTCCAAATGCGACATGACGCCCCCAGACCATTCCATCAAAGTCTGCAATCCAAAATGTCACTACTTCCCTTCCGAGCCCTGACGTGCGCCCATACAGTAGTTTTCTCCCACATATTGGGTATCAGCGTACTCAGGACAAATTGGACAACAACTTTTGGGGTCCAATTTCTCCTGTTACCCTTGTGAAAATAAAATATTGGGGGCGAAAAAATCATTTTTGTAAAAAAAAAAAAGGATTTTTTTTTTTACCGCTGTACGTTATAAACTTCTGTGAAGCACTTCGGGTTCAAAGTGCTCACCACACATCTAGATAAGTTCCTTGTGGGGTCTATTTGCCAAAATGGGGTCACTTGTGGGGGGTTTCCACTGTATAGGTGCATCAGGGGCTCTCCAAATGTGACATGACGCCCCCAGACCATTCCATCAAAGTCTGCAATCCAAAAAGTCACTACTTCCCTTCCGAGCCCTGACGTGCGCCCATACAGTAGTTTTCTCCCACATATTGGGTATCAGCGTACTCAGGACAAATTGGACAACAACTTTTGGGTTCCAATTTCTTCTGTTACCCTTGTGAAAATAAAATATTAGGGGCGAAAAAATCATTTTTGTAAAAAAAAAACGGATTTTTTATTTTACGGCTGTACGTTATAAACTTTAGTGAAACACCTGGGGGTTAAAAGTTCTCACCACACATCTAGATAAGTTCCTTGAGGGGTCTAGTTTCCAAAATGGTGTCATTTATGGGGGTTTCCACTGTTTAGGCAGATCAGGAGCTCTCCAAACACGACATGGCGTCCAGCCAATTCTGCGTTGAAAAAGTCAGACGGCGCTCCTTCCCTTCCAAACTCTGCCATGCACCCAAACAGTGGTTTACCCCCACATATGGGGTATCAGCGCACTCAGGACAAATTGCACAATAACTTTTGGAGTCTTGTAACCCTTGGAAAAATAAAAATTGGGGTGAAAAGATCATTTTTGTGGAAAAAATATGATTTTTAAATTTTACGGCTCTACATTATAAACTTGTGTGAAGCACTTGGGGGTTCAAATTGCTCACCAAAGATCTAGAAAAGTTCCTTAGGGGGTCTAGTTTCCCAAATGGGTCATTTGTGGGGGGTTTCCACTGTTTAGGCACATCAGGGGCTCTCCAAATGCAACATGGCATCCAATCTCAATTCCAGCCAATTTTGGTTGGAAAAAGTCAAATGGTGCTCCTTCCATTCCGAGCTCTGCCGTGAGCCCAAACAGTGGTTCCCCCCCACATATGGGGTATCAGCGTACTCAGGACAAATTGGACAACAACTTACGTGGTCCAATTTCTCCTGTTACCCTTGGGAAAATAAAAAATTAGTGACTAAAAGATAATTTTTGTGGGAAAAAAATAGGATTTTTTATTTTCATGCCCGGGCATTATAAACTTGTGTGAAGCACTTGGGGGTTCAAAGTGCTCACCAAAGATCTAGATAAGTTCCTTAGTAGTAACGTTTTGGAATGCAGACGTTGATGGGGGCATCAACGTCTGCATTCCAAAACGTTACTACTTCCTTTCCAAGCCCTGCCGTGCACCCAAACAGTTCCCCCCCCCACATATGGGGTATCAGCGTACTCAGGACAAATTGGACAACAACTTTTGGGGTCCAATTTCCTTGGGAAAATTCAAAAATTTGGGACTAAAAAATCATTTTTGTGGAAAATTGTTTTTTTTTTTTCACACCCAGGCATTATAAGCTTTTGTGAAACACTTGGTGGTTTAAAGTGCTCACAACAGATCTAGATAAGTACCTTAGGGGGTCTAGTTTCCAAAATGGTGTCACTTGTGGGGTTTCCACTGTTTAGGCGCATCAGGGGCTCTCCAAACACGACATGGCGTCCAATCTCAATTCCAGCCAATTTTAGTTTGAAAAAGTCAAACGGCGCTCCTTCCCTTACGAGCTCTGCCGTGTGCCCAAACAGTGGTTTTCCCCCACATATTGGGTATTGGCGTACTCAGGAGAAATTGCATAACAACCTTATCTGTTCATTTTCTCCTTTTACCCTCGTCAAAATAAAAAAAAAGTTTGTAAAAGATCATTTTGTGGCTAAAAAGTTAAATATTCATTTTTTTCCTTCCACGTTGCTTTAGTTCCTGTGAAGCACCTGAAGGGTTAATAATCTTCTTGAATGTGGTTTTGAGTACCTTGAGGGGTGCAGTTTTTAGAATGGTGTCACTTTTGGGTATTTTCTGCCATATAGACCCCTCAAAGTGACTTCAAATGAGAGGTGGTCCCTAAAAAAAATGGCTTTGTAAATTTTGTTGTAAAAATGAGAAATCGCTGGTCAACTTTTAACCCTTATAACTTCCTAACAAAAAAAAATTTTGGTTCCAAAATTGTGCTGATGTAAAGTAGACATGTGGGAAATGTTATTTCTTAACTATTTTATGTGACATATTTCTCTGTTTTAAGGGAATAAAAATTCAAAGTTTGAAAATTGCAAAATTTTAAAAATTTTCGCCATATTTGCGTTTTTTTCAAAAATAAACGCAAGTTATATCGAAGAAATTTTACTTCTAACGTGAAGTACAATATGTCACGAGAAAACAATCTCAGAATCGCGAAGATCCGTTGAAGCGTTCCAGAGTAATAACCTCATAAAGAGACAGTGGTCAGAATTGTAAAAATTGGCCCGGTCATTAACGTGCAAACCACCCTTGGGGGTGAAGGGGTTAATTACCAACCTGCCCGTCGGGGCTTTATACATGGACATGATGGACTGGACAAACCAGGGAGGGAATCCAAAATGTAAAAGAGTCAATCTCATGTACGTCCAGTCCACCCTGTCGAATGCCTTCTCGGCATCTACACTCAAGAGTGCTAATTGTTTTCCATCTCTATTGCAAGCAGCAAGCGCATGACACAATCGGACACTATTATCTTTGCCCTCCCTCCCCTTCACAAAACCCACTTGTTCCGGGCCAATGAGTGTAGGGATCAGTTCCCTAATGCGATTAGCTAGGACCTTAGCCCATATTTTTAAATCTATGTTAAGGAGGGAAATTGGCCTGTAATTCGTACAAAGTGTGTGGTCCTTCCCCGGTTTGGGAATCAGAGCTATGTGAGCTTCTTGGGTTTGTTTGGGGAGTGCACCACACGCCATCAGGGAATTCAATGTCTTGAGTAAAGGGGAACCTATGATCTCAAAAGTTTTTTGAAATGTAACCCCGTAAAGCCATCTGGGCCAGGGCTCTTGTGTGAGGGCAGGCTAAGTATTACGGCTTGCAGTTCTTCCAATGTAATGGGCTGTAGTAGTGCTCGTGCTTCTGATGGCGAAACTTTAGGTAGATTTATTGAATTAAAAAAGACTTAATATCGTTTTCATGTTCCACTTGGTTGTGTGTATGTTCAGAACTGGATTGATGAAGATTGTATAGGGATGTGTAATAGTCTTGAAAGGTCTTAGCGATGTCTCTAGTGTTGTCCGTCACTTTACCACTAGGATTTCGTATCTTATCAATATGACTACGGGACTGTTTTTTCTTAATCAGGTAGGACATTAGCTTGCTGTTTTTATCCCCATGTGCATAAACGTTAAACTGTTTGTATATATGAGAACGGGAATATCTCAACTGAAGGAGATGTTTGAGAGAACTCCTAAGGGTCATCAAGGTTTGTTGTCTAGTCAATAGCGTGGTGAGTTTCTGTGCTTTCTCTAGATTAGTAATTTTAGTTAAAATGTCGTCTATCTCCATCTGTGCCCTTCTCCGCCTTTGAGTTCCAATCTTAATACATATCCCGCGTATGTAAGCCTTATGAGCCTCCCAGACGATTGTTTGAGGTGTGGGCGGCCTGTCGTTAATCTGAAAATACGTAGTGAGTTCCATCTTGAGGGTATCTAAGTCCGGTCCTGGATTAAGGACGGTATCATTAAATCGCCAGCGCCATGTAGGGTTAGGAATATGAGCAAGCGTCAGGTCAGCTGTAACTGGAGAATGGTCTGAAAGAAGCATTTGTCCAATAGAAGAGTGGGTAATGGCAGGAAGCAACGAGGAGGACATAAATAAGTAGTCTAGACGGTGAAAGGTTGCATGAGTATGGGAGTAGAAAGTGAAATCCTTTACTGAGGGATTAAGGTTCGCCAAATATCACATAGGTGTAAGTCGCCAAGGCTGCTTTTCAAGCGAGCCAAGGCCTTTTGCTTGTGGACAGATCTGCCGTGAGAGGTATCAATTAGTGGGTCAATCGCCAAATTCAAGTCCCCCCCCATAATTATTTGGCCACTTGCAACTACTTTTATTGTCTCCAGAGTCTTAATGAGCCACGCAATCTGACCTGTGTTGGGGGCATAGACGTTCACAAGGGTAAAAAGCTTTCCCGAAATTTCACCCCTAACTATCAATAGTCTACCCTCGCTATCCCGATGAACATGAGATAATTTGAATGGTAGTGATTTATGCAAAGCGATACTAACCCCTTTCGATGCGCCCCTTTCTCCACAGCAGTGAAACCATTGTTGGAACTGTGATATAGAATGGAATGGGATTCTATGCTGTTTATAGTGCGTCTCCTGAACAAAGAGAATTTTCGTCTTCTCTCGCTTCAGGAGGTATAACATACGATGTCTTTTGCTTTGTGCTCTCATACCTTTTGCATTGATAGACGTTATTCGAATATCCATCTTGTCCTTACTTGAAGGAACACCAGATATCAGAGAGGGTAGAGGAAATAGTGGATCAGTGCAGGACCCGCGGTCCTAGGGTAAAGGGTTAAGCCAAAAGACAAGAGGGAAAGGGGGAGGTGAGATGAGATGTAGACAAACAAGGGAAAGAGAGTTAGGGGGGTCTCAGCAGCTACAATGCAGTCAGAGAATCAGGCAGTGCAAGTGGGGGAGGAAGAGGGGGAGAGAAAAGTTAAAAAAGAAAGGGAAATAAGAAGAGGGTTAGCAGATGAAGTGCAAGGTTAGTAGTTGAAACTGAACCGTATCAGTCACAAAGTGAGTGTCTTTGATAGAAAGGTGAAAGTCACCTAGAGCAAGTCAATAAGTAATCGTGATGTCAGGTAGGTAAATACTACCAACCACGTGAGCAGACAGTAATAGTCTGAATAGAGACGTTGTTCTATGTCTCCTTTTCTGGTAAACAACAGAAAATACATAAAGAGCATCCTTCTTAAACACACCCTTGTACAAAACACAGTGATGAAGGGTACAAACTATGGAACTGTAAATGGTAGGGATATCAGAAACAAAACCTGTAATGGTTACATTATGAGGGCCTCTAGTGGGCAATTTAAGAATAACCGACTTTTCCTCTGAATCCTGCAGTCTTGTCCTTTGGCTATTTATCACATAGGAGTGAGTTATTCAAACACCTAGACTGCAAATAACTAGATTCTTACGAATAACCTATCATAGGGAGTGTAGACAACCCATGAAAACAGTGGGGTAACAGGGTCACTAATGTCTAGAATAGAAATATAAGGGAGAGGGGTAGTTTCAGTGGGAAAGCCTGATATTATAAGCTTCATGGCCAAATCTGTGTGTGTACACTGCAACAATAAATCTGGATCATTTGCACGAGGCAAAGGGCCCTGGTAACTCCTCCTGGCATGCAAAATTTCCCACTATCTGATAATAGGAAAGTGGCCAGCAAACTATCTACCACCTCTCTGTATCTTATTAAATCATGGGGAGGGGACTGTGCTGCAATATAGGACAGAGGGGTAAACATAGGCCCTCAAGTAATAATCATAAAGGGCAAACTTCTGCAGCATTTTAGAAATATGTAACTCAGACTATAGAGAGAACATGGCACATAGAGCAATAAGGATATCAGCGGCAGTTTACAGAATATTACCGTACACTGACAACAACAGTAGTGAATCTCCAAGATCTAAGTCGTCGCAGTCCTCAGTCACAGCTGATCATCTGGGTAGTGGGTTCTAACGGCGTTCCTTGTTTAGCCGTTTGGGCCTTCTTTTTACGCTTAACTGCAGAGCCGGGGTCTTTCACTGTAAACTGCGGCAGCGGTTCCTGGTCCGGCATGGGCAGCCATGAAGGGATCTGAAGAGGAGGGCATTCCAACACTTCCCAGATATTTGTCAGGTCCCGGGGATGAGTGATGAAGTAGCGCCGGTCGTTTATACAGAAGGAAAGTCCGAAAGGATACATCCATGCGTACTGGATGTTCTTACTCCTGAGGAGATCCAGCAATGGGCGGAGGATCCTTCTTTTCGCTAATGTAGATGGTGCGATGTCTTGGAAGAACCTGAGCTCTGTGGATTCAAAGACTATGTTGTCGCGCTCCCGTGCTGCGCGTAAGATGGCCGCCGTGTCCAAATAAGAGAGGAGGCCGCAGACCAGATCTCTCGAGGTTCTCCTGTTCTCGGCGGCGGTAGTATAGCGCGATGAACTCTTTCAACCACGACAGAAGAAGCGCGATCCGGTCCCAGTAGATCAGAGAACACAGTGTCCAGGATTGACCGGAACGCATCCGGCGCCCATGTTTCAGGTAGGCCTTTTATAAAAATGTTTTTCCTGCGATTTCTGTTCTCTTGATCCTCAATCAAAATCATCGCTCTGTTAATCTGCTCATGATGTAAATCAGTGGTTTTGGCAATGGACTTGGCATAGGAACGAGTCTCAGTGTGCTCCTTCTCCATGTTCTCCATTTTATGTACCGAGAGCTGCAGCTCTTCCTTAATGGCAGACAGATCAGCCAGAACTGGTTTCATAGCCATAGCCAGGGTGGAAGCAAGTGTGCGACGTAAGTATGCTTTAGAGATGCAATTGTTCCTGGTGTCAGTATTTGTAGCTGTATCCGACATGCTTTCTATGTCAGAATAGTCTGAGTCCTTTTTGTCTTGCAAAACAGAGTCACCAGCGTCGGCCATCTAAGGCCCTGATGCAGGAGATACACCCGTCTTCTTTTTCAGGAATTTCTGTAAATCTCCCTGGTATCTCGAGGATCGGGGGGTGCTGGCAGGTTCCCCAAACCTATCTTTGTTGCCCTTCACCATTTTAGTCGCTTTTAGTGGAAGCAAAAGGGTGGAAAAAGGATGCTAAAGAGGGAGCTCTCCTTACATGTGTCTGAGTTAGGCTGCGGTCAAGCTCCGCCCCTTATCTGTTGTTTTTATTACGGTTAAATACATACTGAGTGAGCATCTGTGTGTGACTCCGGAAATATATACGGAGATTTAAATTGTTCCCTACACCGTATACAGCTGTACGCTTCTGATACAGTACCATATATCTGCTGTTTGCATTATGGTAAAATCCATACTGAGAGAGCGTCTGTGTGTGACTCCGGAAATAAATACGGAAATTTTAATTTTCTCCTACACCGTATACAGCTGTACGCTCCTCATACAGTACCGTATATCTGCTGGTATTACGGTCAAATCCATACTGAGTGAGCGTCTGTGTGTGACTCCGGAAATAAATACGGATATTTAAATTTTCCCCTACACCGTATACATCTGTACGCTCCTCATACAGTACTGTATATCTGCTGGTGTTACGGTCAACTACATACTGAGTGAGCATCTGTGTGTGACTCTGGAAATATATCCGGAGATTTAAATTTTTCCCTACACCGTATACAGAGGAACGCTCCTCATACAGGACCGTATATCTGTTGTTTGTATTACGGTCAAATACATACTGAGTGAGCATCTGTGTGTGACTTTGAAAATATATACGGAGATTTAAATTGTTCCCTACACCGTATACAGCTGTACGCTTCTGATACAGTACCGTATATCTGCTGTTTGTGTTACGGTCAAATCCATACTGAGATAGCGTCTGTGTGTGACTCCGGAAATAAATATGGAGATTTAAATTTTCCCCTACACCGTATACAGCTGTGCGTTCCTCATACAGTACCGTATATCTGCTGGTATTACGGTCAAATACATACTGAGTGAGCGTCTGTGTGTGACTTTGAAAATATATACGGAGATTTAAATTGTTCCCTACACCGTATACAGCTGTACGCTTCTGATACAGTACCGTATATCTGCTGTTTGTGTTACGGTCAAATCCATACTGAGATAGCGTCTGTGTGTGACTCCGGAAATAAATACGGAGATTTAAATTTTCCCCTACACCGTATACAGCTGTACGCTCCTCATACAATACCGTATATCTGCTGGTATTGCGGTCAAATACATACTGAGTGAGCGTCTGTGTGTGACTCCGGAAATATATAAGGAGATTTACATTTTTCCCTACACTGTATACAGCTGTACGCTTCTGATACAGTACCATATATCTGCTGTTTGCATTATGGTAAAATCCATACTGAGAGAGCGTCTGTGTGTGACTCCGGAAATAAATACGGAGATTTAAATTTTCCCCTTCACCGTATACAGCTGTACGCTCCTCATACAGTACCGTATATCTGCTGGTATTTCTATCAAATACATACTGAGTGAGCGTCTGTGTGTGACTCCGGAAATATATACGGAGATTTAAATTTTTCCCTACACCGTATACAGCGGAACGATCCTCATACATTACCGTATATCTGCTGTTTGTATCACGGTCAAATACATACTGAGTGAGAGTCTGTGTGTGACTCCAGAAATATATACGGAGATTAAGATTTTTCCCTACACCATATATAGCTGTACTCTTCTGATACAGTACCGTATATCTGCTGTTTGTATTACGGTCAAATCCATACTGAGAGCGTCTGTGTGTGACTCCGGAAATAAATACGGAGATTTAAATTTTCCCCTACACCATATACAGCTGTACGCTCCTCATACAGTACCTTATATCTGCTGGTATTACGGTCAAAAACATACTAAGTGAGCGTCTGTGTGTGACTCCGGAAATATATACGGAGATTTAAATTTTTCCCTACACCGTATACAGCGGAACGATCCTCATACATTGCCGTATATCTGCTGTTTGTATCACGGTCAAACATATATTGAGTGAGCATCTGTGTGTGACTCCGGAAATATATACGGAGATTTAAATTGTTCCCTACACCGTATACAGCTGTACGCTTCTGATACAGTACCGTATATCTGCTGTTTGTGTTACGGTCAAATCCATACTGAGATAGCGTCTGTGTGTGACTCCGGAAATAAATACGGAGATTTAAATTTTCCCCTACACCGTATACAGCTGTACGCTCCTCATACAATACCGTATATCTGCTGGTATTGCGGTCAAATACATACTGAGTGAGCGTCTGTGTGTGACTCCGGAAATATTTAAGGAGATTTAAATTTTTCCCTACACTGTATACAGCTGTACGCTTCTGATACAGTACCATATATCTGCTGTTTGCATTATGGTAAAATCCATACTGAGAGAGCGTCTGTGTGTGACTCCGGAAATAAATACGGAGATTTAAATTTTCCCCTTCACCGTATACAGCTGTACGCTCCTCATACAGTACCGTATATCTGCTGGTATTTCTATCAAATACATACTGAGTGAGCGTCTGTGTGTGACTCCGGAAATATATACGGAGATTTAAATTTTTCCCTACACCGTATACAGCGGAACGATCCTCATACATTACCGTATATCTGCTGTTTGTATCACGGTCAAATACATACTGAGTGAGAGTCTGTGTGTGACTCCAGAAATATATACGGAGATTAAGATTTTTCCCTACACCATATATAGCTGTACTCTTCTGATACAGTACCGTATATCTGCTGTTTGTATTACGGTCAAATCCATACTGAGAGCGTCTGTGTGTGACTCCGGAAATAAATACGGAGATTTAAATTTTCCCCTACACCATATACAGCTGTACGCTCCTCATACAGTACCTTATATCTGCTGGTATTACGGTCAAAAACATACTAAGTGAGCGTCTGTGTGTGACTCCGGAAATATATACGGAGATTTAAATTTTTCCCTACACCGTATACAGCGGAACGATCCTCATACATTGCCGTATATCTGCTGTTTGTATCACGGTCAAACATATATTGAGTGAGCATCTGTGTGTGACTCCGGAAATATATACGGAGATTTAAATTGTTCCCTACACCGTATACAGCTGTACGCTTCTGATACAGTACCGTATATCTGCTGTTTGTGTTACGGTCAAATCCATACTGAGATAGCGTCTGTGTGTGACTCCGGAAATAAATACGGAGATTTAAATTTTCCCCTACACCGTATACAGCTGTACGCTCCTCATACAATACCGTATATCTGCTGGTATTGCGGTCAAATACATACTGAGTGAGCGTCTGTGTGTGACTCCGGAAATATTTAAGGAGATTTAAATTTTTCCCTACACTGTATACAGTTGTACGCTTCTGATACAGTACCATATATCTGCTGTTTGCATTATGGTAAAATCCATACTGAGAGAGCGTCTGTGTGTGACTCTGGAAATAAATACGGAAATTTTAATTTTCTCCTACACCGTATACAGCTGTACGCTCCTCATACAGTACCGTATATCTGCTGGTATTACGGTCAAATCCATACTGAGTGAGCGTCTGTGTGTGACTCCGGAAATAATTACGGAGATTTAAATTTTCCCCTACACCGTATACATCTGTACGCTCCTCATACAGTACTGTATATCTGCTGGTGTTACGGTCAAATACATACTGAGTGAGCATCTGTGTGTGACTCTGGAAATATATACGGAGATTTAAATTTTTCCCTACACCGTATACAGTGGAACGCTCCTCATACAGGACCGTATATCTGTTGTTTGTATTACGGTCAAATACATACTGAGTGAGTGTCTGTGTGTGACTCTGTAAATAGTGTATACGGAGATTTAAATTGTTCCCTACACCATATACAGCTGTACGCTTCTGATACAGTACCGTATATTTGCTGTTTGTATTGCGGTCAAATCCATACTGAGTAAGCGTCTGTGTGTGACTCCGGAAATAAATACGGAGATTAAAATTTTCCCCTACACCGTTTACAGCTGTACGCTCCTCATACAGTACCGTATGTCTGCTGGTATTACAGTCAAATACATACTGAGTGAGCGTCTGTGTGTGACTCCAGAAATAAATACGGAGATTTAAATTTTTCCCTACACCGTATACAGCTGTACGCTACTGATACAGTACCGTATATCTGCTGCTTGTATTACGGTCAAATCCATACTGAGAGAGCATCTGTGTGACTCCGGAAATAATTACTGAGATTTAAATTTTCCCTTACACTGTATACAGCTGTACGCTTCTCGTACAGTACCGTATATCCGCTGGTATTACGGTCAAATCCATACTGAGTGAGCGTCTGTGTGTGACTCCGGAAATAAATACGGAGATTTAAATTTTCCCCTACACCGTATACAGCTGTACGCTCCTCATACAGTACCGTATATCTGCTGGTATTTCTATCAAATACATACTGAGTGAGCGTCTGTGTGTGACTCCGGAAATATATACGGAGATTTAAATTTTTCCCTACACCGTATACAGCGGAACGCTCCTCATACAGTACCGTATATCTGCTGTTTGTATCACGGTCAAATACATACTGAGTGAGAGTCTGTGTGTGACTCCAGAAATATATACGGAGATTTAGATTTTTCCCTACACCATATACAGCTGTACTCTTCTGATACAGTACCGTATATCTGCTGTTTGTATTACGGTCAAATCCATACTGAAAGCGTCTGTGTGTGACTCCGGAAATAAATACGGAAATTTAAATTTTCCCCTACACCGTATACAGCTGTACGCTCCTCATACAGTACCGTATATCTGCTGGTATTACGATCAAATATATACTGAGTGAGCGTCTGTGTGTGACTCCGGAAATAAATACGGAGATTTAAATTTTCCCCTACACCGTATACATCTGTACGCTCCTCATACAGTACCATATATCTGCTGCTATTTTGGGTACATTTTCCCAAACATGAGGAAGTATGGTGGAGGAAGCCGCGGACGTGGGCGGGGGGGCCAGCTGGTACTGATGGTTGTGGTGGTGCATCTGCTGGTAGTGCCAAAAGCACAATAGCACCTAATGCAGGAGGTGTTGAGCCTGCGTCATCGTCTGGCTCCAGAAGGTCTGGAAGGCTCCCTTTTCTGGGAGTAAGTAAACTGCTTTTAAAGTCGGAGCATCAGGAACAGGTTTTGGCTTACATTGCCGAAACAGCCTCCAGCTCTATTGGCTGCTCTTCTGAAGTTTCAAAAACTGCAAGCACTGAGTCGTCAGTGCAGGCTCCTCGTCAGAACAACACCTTTCCTTGTGTCCTTCACCCCCACCAAAAGTGAAGGATGCGGCAGGCCACACTTCAGATTACTCCCTGGAGCGCTTTTCACATACATGCCTAAGTTATCAAGTGAAATCCTGAATTCCCCAGTCCAAGATGAATATGACATGGAGGGCACTGATGCACAGCCAGTGCTATATGATTCTGCTGGTACATTCACCCAGAGCACTGCATTGCCCTCGCAGTCTACTGAGCCAGATTCTGACCCTGATGAAACTCAAGTGCCCCTTCCCGCATACTATACCACCTTACACGGTGACACAGAGGAAGGTGCATATGAAATTGAAGAGGAGGTGATAGATGACCCAGTTGTTGACCGAGATTGGCATCCTTTGGGGGAAGAAGGTGCCGCTGGCAATATCTCAGAAGAGGAAGAGGATCCGAAGCAGGCATCGACATCGCAGCTGTGGTTATCTGGCAGGCCTGTAGCAGTCCAAAAACGTGTTAAAAAAACAAAAAGGGTTGCAGGACAGCTTGGCCAGATGGTCAAATTAGCACAGCGTGCAAGCCATGAAAAGTTTTCCCATAGTAGGAAGAGTGCAGTGTGGCACTTTTCTGACCAAAATCCTATTGATGAGGCAAAGGTTATCTGTAAGAACTGCGGAAGGACCTTTAGCCAAGGGAAAAATCTCTGAAATTTGAATACCAGTTGCATGCTTAGACATATAAACACCATGCACTTGCAAGCATGGACGGACTGCAAAACCTCAGGTAGCACATGTGCACCTGCTCCGACTGAAGGTAGCCAGCAACGCTACATTGCTTCCCCCACTGTAAGCCCACCGGTTAGCACACCACCAGCAAGAAATGTTGAGGTGTCGTCGCAATGCCAAAGCAGTCAGGTAATCACAATGTTCTTCCAATGAAAGACTGCATCTAGGCCATCACCACCACCATCACAATCACCAATCCCCTCTCAGTCCGCCATGTCCACCGCTAGTTCCACCATATGCAGCTTTCAAGTCCAGCTCACCCTAGCAGAGACTCTGAGTAGGACAAGAAAGTACTAATCCTCTCATCTGCATACACTGGCTTTGAACGCCTACATTGCCAAACTGATCTCATTAGAGATGATGCCCTTCTGTTTGGTTGAAAGCGCAGCGTTCCGAGAGCTCATGGCCTACGCTGTCCCACACTATGACCTACCCAGTCGGCACTTCTTTTCTAGAAAAGCCATCCCTGCCCTCCACCTGCATGTGAAAGACCGCATTGTACATGCACTCAAACAATCAGTGAGTGGAAAGGTGCACCTCACAACAGATGCATGGGCCAGTAGGCATGGCGAGGGCCGTTACGTGTCCATCACTGCACACTGGGTGAATGTGGTGGATGCAGAGTCCACAGGGGACAGCGGCGGTGGGACAGTGCTGCCTAGCCCACGGTATAGGCAACAGTTGGCTGTAGGCATTCGACCCTTCTCCCCCTGCTTCAGAAGCAAAAGCTCTTCGACAGAGCGCAGTCGCACGAGCACTCCATCCGCAGCTGCCAGTGTTGCACACGAGGTGTCCCACTATTGAACAGCTAGTGGTAAGCGTCAGCAGATGATGTCTTTGGGCGACAACAGACACACTGCGGAGGTACTGGCCGACTACTTGCAGCGAGAAACTGAGTCATGGCTGGGCAGTCTACATCTTGAGCCAGGCAAGGTAGTCAGTGATAACGGATGTAATTTTGTGGCGGCCATAGCCCTGGCAAAACTCAGACACATACCTTGCCTGGCTCACACCTTGAACCTGGTGGTGCAGTGCTTCATAAATAATTATCCGGAGTTACCAGCCCTGCTCCATAAGGTGCGAAGACTGTGCTGCTCAGGGAACTGTCCTGGACGAGGTGGAGGAAGAAGAGGAAGAGGAGGAGGATGAGGGGGCTGATTATTTTGGGGAGGAGGATGCTTCTCAGGGGGCAAGAGAAAATGTTGGCTTGCCAAGGTCAGGTACAGGGTTTGTAAGTGACTGGAGGGATGTGGATTTGGCAGAAAGTGCTCCTCCACCCACCAGTGGCAGTGCATCATTGACACTTGGAACATTGGCCCACATGTGTGATTCTCTCTTGCGGATCCTAAAAAGGGACCCCTGCATTGCCAAAATTATGAAGGATGACGACTACTGGTTGGCCAGCATCCTCGATCCATGCTATAAAGGCAAATTACAAAACATCATGCCACAGGAGAACCTAGAGCTAATATTGGCGAACAAACAAGCAACTCTGGTAAACCGTTTGTTAGAGGCATTCCCAGCACACAGCAGCAGTGCAGGTTCTACCACGAGCCGTACTGGGCAACATGGAAGAGGTGTTCGTGGTGCATACAGCTGAAGTGGCCTTGGAGACAGGGGTTTCATGACCATGTTGTGGACTGATTTCTCGAGTACTGCTCACACGACTGGTAATACTGAATCGATTGCAACAGACAGGAGACAGCAGTTGTCAACTATGGTTCAAAATTACCTCTCCTCCCCTATCGATGTTCTCCCTCACAGTTCATTCCCCTTTGACTACTAGGCCTGTAAACTGGACACCTGGCCTGAATTGGCACAATATGCCTTACAGGAGCTTGCTTGCCCTGCTGGTAGTGTGCTATCAGAAAGAGTCTTCAGTGCTGCTGGATCAATCCTGACAGAAAGAAGGACCCGGCTGTCAACCCAAAATGTAGGTCATAGAATCATAGAATCATAGAATAGTAGAGTTGGAAGGGACCTCCTGGGCCATCTGGTCCAACCCCCTGCTCAAAGCAGGATTCTCTAAATCATCCCAGACAGATGTCAGTCCAGCCTCTGTTTGAAGACTTCCATTGAAGGAGAACTCACCACCTCTTGTGGCAGCCTGTTCCACTCATAGATCACCCTAACTGTCAAAAAGTTTTTTCTAATATCTAATCTGTGTCTCCTCCCATTCAGTTTCATCCCATTGCTTCTAGTCTTTCCTTGTGCAAATGAGAATAAAGATGATCCTTCTACAATGTGACAGCCCTTGAGATATTTGTAGACAGCTATTAAGTCTCCTCTCAGTCTTCTTTTTTGCAAGCTAAACATTCCCAAATCCTGCAACCGTTCCTCATAGGACATGGTTTGCAGACCGGTCACCATTCTGGTGGCTCTTCTCTGAACTTGCTCCAGTTTGTTGATGTCTTTTTTAAAATGTGGTGCCCAAAACTGGACACAGTATTCCAGATGAGGTCTGACCAAAGAGGAGTAGAGGGCAATAATGACCTCACGTGATCTAGACTGTATGCTTCTGTTGATACGTCCTAGAATTGCATTTGCCTTTTTTGCTGCTGCATCACACTGTTGACTCATGTTCAGTCTGTGATCAATTAGTATACCCAGGTCTTTTTCACATGTGCTGCTACTTAGCCCTATTCCTCCCATTTTGTATATGCTTTTTTCATTTTTATTGCCCAGATGTAGTACTTTGCATTTTTCCCTGTTAAAATCCATTCTGTTAGTTGTTGCCCACTGCTCCAGTTTATTTATATCTTTTTGAATCCTCTCTCTCTCTTCTCTAGTATTAGCTACCCCTCCTAGCTTTGTGTCATCAGCAAATTTGATCAGTTTACACTCAATTCCTTCATCTAAATCATTGATAAAGATGTTGAACAATACAGGGCCCAAAACAGAGCCTTGTGGTACCCCACTTGATACATTCTTCCAACTGGATGTGCAGCCATTTACGACCACTCTTTGGGTCCGATCACTAAGCCAGTTATGAATCCACCTCACAGTTGCCTTGTCCATTCCATACTTGGTCATTTCTGCAATAAGGATTGTGTGAGATACTTTGTCAAATGCTTTGCTGAAGTCAAGATATACTATATCTACAGCATTTCCCTGATCCACCCAGTCAGTGATTCTGTCATAGAAGGAAATTAAGTTAGTCTGACATGACTTATTAGTTACAAACCCATGCTGACTCTGTTTAATCACTTCATTCTTATCCAGGTACTTGCATACATGTTGTTTAATAATTTGTTCAAAGATCTTTCCTGGTATAGAAGTCAGACTCACCGGCCTGTAGTTCCCTGGGTCCACCTTCTTCCCCTTTCTGAAGATAGGAACAACATTTGCTCTTCTCCAGTCTTCTGGGACTTCTCCTGTTCTCCAAGAATTTTCAAAGATTATGGACAGTGGCTCAAGAATTTCTTCTGCTATCTCCTTCAGTACTCTGGGGTGTAATTCATCTGGACCTGGAGACTTGAATTCATTTAGGTTAGCTAAGTGTTTCCTCACTGTCTTTCTGTTTATAGATGTTATGATCTGCTACAAGCACTAAGGAAAGATGGGAATTCTGTCCCTACACTAGAACTAAGCTGGATCCCTACGATGTAACGGGGAACCTGATCCTGCGACCAGACCCGCTAAAGTCCTCAGCTAGTCTGAACGAAGACCTATAGTTGCGAGGGAGGAATCCCTACAAGATCTAGGGACTGGGAGAAAAGGTGGACACCTCCTAACAGAAATGGTAGAAGGGAAAAATAAAACAGAAAACAAATTACTTAGAGATCCTAAGATCAAGCAAAACTGACTGAGTAAGGCACCTAAGCACCCGGCTAGCTTAAGAGTAGGTAATACAATGAAGTCCAGCAAAGCCAGAAGGGCGGAGCCAGACTAAATAGGGAAAAAAGGTCATGTGACCAGCAAACTGAAACAAAACCTAACAAGAGGGTTCTAACAGTACCCTCCCTTCTAAGAGGATCCTCCGGATCCCCTAGGACTTAAGCTTATCCGGAAACCTCTTGTGAAACGCTCTGACAAGTCTAGACGCAGAAATATCATCCGCCCTCACCCATGAGTTATCCTCGGGTCCATAACCCTTCCAAGCGACGAGGTACTGCAAACTCCCTCTATACCGTCTAGAATTTAGGATGCGGGAAATCTCATATTGCCCGTCCTCCACCACCAGGGGAACAGTGGCCGAGACGTCTCCATCTGAGACCTCAGCTTTTTTCAAGAGAGAAACATGAAATACTGGATTAATCTTCCAGGAGGTAGGAAGCTCCAACTTAACAGCAGATTGGTTAATAACCTGAAGCACCTTAAAGGGCCCTACAAACTTGGGACCCAATTTCTTAGACGGAATCCTCAAGCGCAGATTCTTAGAGGAAACCAAACCATGTCACCAATAGCAAACAAAACCTCTTGTCGTTTTCTATCAAAATACACTTTGGATCTTTTGTTAGCCTCCTGAAGATTACCACGCACATCCGTCCAAACTCTCTCCAAAACACCAGAAAAATTCTCCTCTTCAGGTACAGCCGATCCCAACTTGGAAAATGACCCAAACGACGGATGTCTCCCAGTACAACAAAAAAAAGGCGAACAACCAGCAGAAGCGGATATATGGTTGTTAAGAGCAAACTCAGCAAGTGGCAGAAACTCAGACCACCCCTCTGATTATCAGTCACAAAACAACGCAAGAACTGCTCAACATCCTGGTTTTTCCTTTCTGTCTGGCCATTAGACTTAGGATGATATCCGGATGAAAAGGACAAATGAACTCCCAACCTGTCACAAAAGGCGCGCCAAAAACGAGCCACAAACTGAGGTCCCCTATCAGAAACAATGTCAGTAGGAATGCCATGTAGTCTGACAATTTCCTTGACAAAGGCCTTAGCGAGAGTCTTAGCGCAGGGCAGTTTGATGAAAGGAACCAAGTGACACATCTTGCTAAAACGGTCCACGACCACCCAGATGACAGTGAAACCCTCAGAGGGGGGAAGGTCAGTAATAAAGTCCATAGCCAAACGTGTCCAAGGTGCACTAGGGACCTCCAGAGGGCAAAGCAACCCCGCAGCAGGAGTATGAGAAGACTTAGATCTAGCACACACAGTGCATTGATGCACCCACTTAATGACTTCCTTCTGCCATCCAGGCCACCAAAAGCTGCGACCCACAAGTCTCTTGGTCTCAGAGATTACAAGATGACCTGCCAACCGAGAGTCATGACATTCAACAAACAAATCTCTCCTCAGGGTACCAGGAACAAACAACCTCCCATGCGGCGTGTTAGATGGGGCATTCTCCTGTGCGTTAAGAATCTCATCTTCCAACACAGAGTCCAAAACAGCAATAACAACCCCTCTTGCAAAATGTTTTCCTCCTCCTCAGTACCCACCATAGGAGAAAAGCTGCGAGACAAAGCATCAGCTTTAACATTTTTAGTACCTGGGATGTAAGTAACGGTAAAATTAAACCGCGAGAAAAACAGTGCCCACCTAGCCTGACGGGCATTCAAGCGTTTGACAGCATCAAGGTAGACCAGATTTTTATGATCGGTGAAGACTTGAACGGGAAATTCCGCTCCCTCCAAAAAATGACGCCAGTGTTCAAATGCGAGTTTAATTGCCAACAATTCCCGATTACCGATATCATAATTTAGTTCAGACTCAGAAAATTTCTTTGAAAAAAAAGCACAGGGATGTACTCTATCCGTCTTTTCCTGAGACAACACCGCGCCGACCCCCACAGAAGAAGCATCAACCTCAACCAAAAATGGTTTAGTCACATCAGGCTGCGTAAGGATGGGAGCAGAGCTGAACCTCTCCTTTAGCAACACAAAAGCCTCAATGGCCTCAGTAGTCCACTGAACCGCATCAGCACCTTTCCTGGTGAGATCGGTCAGAGGTTTGGCAATCACAGAAAAATTTTTAATGAATTTTCTATAATAATTGGCGAACCCCAAAAATCTCTGTATTGATTTCACACCAATAGGTCTAATGCCAATCCTGCACAGCTTGCACTTTCACCGGGTCCATCTCAAAACCTTCACTGGAGACAATGTAGCCCAAAAAACTAAGTCTCTGTACAGCGAACTCACATTTTTCTAGTTTGGCAAAAAGTGAATTATCACTCAGTAACTGTAATACTTCACGCTCACTCCTCCAATGAGACTCCAAATCCGGTGAATAAATCAAAATGTCATCCAAATACACAACCACACTTCTGCCGATCAAAGGTCTAAGGATGTCATTAATAAGATTCTGAAAAGATGCCGGAGCACTGGAAAGCCCAAAAGGCATAACCAGATTCTCAAAATGACCCAGTGGTGTGTTAAACGCAGTCTTCCATTCATCCCCCTCCTTCATGCGCAACAAATTGTATGCCCCTCGAAGATCAATTTTCGAGAACCACTTGGCCCCCACTAACTGGTTAAACAAATCAGGAATCAATGGCAGTGGGTAAGAATTGCGTACAGTAATCTTATTAATCTCTCGAAAGTCTAGACAAGGCCGTAAACCGCCGTCCTTTTTTTTTAACAAAAAAAAATCCAACCGCCACAGGAGATTTGGAAGGCCTAATGTGACTGGCGGCCAAGCTTGTCTGTATGTATTCCTCCAAAGCCTTTCTCTCAGGAATAGTCAAATTAAATAAACGACTTTTAGGAAGAGTTGCTCCAGGGACAAATTCAATTGCACAATCATATTCTCTATGAGGAGGCAATACCTGCGATTCCTTATCAGAAAAAACTTTCCAAAAATCCTGAATAGGTACAGGTAACTCCCCCTTAACTACAGCAGCAATACGCCCGTTACAACACTTGTCATAACAATTAGGACTCCAGGACTTAATTTCATTGGTAGACCAATCCAGTACCGGATTGTGCAATTTTAACCAAGGTAACCCCAAAATCACCGGTGAGGGCAAATTATTCAAAACTACCAAATCCAAATTCTCTTGATGAACACCATTAATAGTAAGAGGAAATTCACAGATATGGTGAGTAACATTTTTCAAGGGAGAACCATCCACAGAAACCACATTAATAGAGGAAGACAGAAGTTTGGGTTTTAATTTTAGTTTTTCCAAAAATTGCCCATCAATCACATTGAGAGTTGAACCACAATCCACAAATACCCGAAACTCCATTAATTCCTCCTCAACAGCAGTGGTAGCAGAAAGAAAGACACCTTTATTGTTTAAACAAGCTATACGGGCGAAACTGACCTCATTTTTTTTTTCTCTTTATTCATTCGAAGAGCACAGTTCTTAATAAAATGCTTAGATTTGCCACAATAGAAACACAAACATTCAGCAAATCTGCAGTCTTTTTCCCGGAGTGAGGTGCCATTGCTCCAATTTCCATCGGCTCTGCAATGTCAGTACAGTCCCTCTGCAGACTTGGAGCTGACAAGGCAGATTTACTCTCATTAACCCTTGCACGCAGTCTCCTATCCACCCGTATGGCTAATTGCATAGCCTCTTGCAAGTTACCAGGTGTTGTGAATGGGTTTGAGATGAGTTCTGAGCAGAGGCTCCCTCTGGTGGTTACAAGCGGTACTAGTGAGGATTGTGAGGACTGGGAATCAGGTGTTACTGATTGGTCTTATATAAGGGAGTCATTTTCCCATCAGGGTTGCCGGTGATCAATTGTTCTGGTCTGAATCCTTCTTTCCAGTTTCCCTTGTAGCCTGCTGTGTCGTGTCTGC
This sequence comes from Oophaga sylvatica, assembly GCA_033576555.1. Lineage (NCBI taxonomy): Eukaryota > Metazoa > Chordata > Amphibia > Anura > Dendrobatidae > Oophaga > Oophaga sylvatica. The sequence continues at coordinate 28,308 of JARQOD010006289.1, forward strand.
ATCTCCTGCTATCAGATAAGACAATTTCTTATTTTGTGTTTTTGCTATATTTTTGCATTTTGTCCTGCACTTCTGTGGGGGCCTTCTGGGTCCCCTCCGGGCTTTTGCCCTCTCAGTTTAGTCCAGCCACTGTGTTTTGTACTTTTGCTTTTTCCAGTTTTTTTTCAGTGGCTGCTGTTTTGATTTTTTTTACACCAGAGAACTAATTTAGGTGGTAGAGGTCGTGTGATCTCAGGTGATTTTGAAATTAGTAGAGTTGGTGTTTTTCAGGGTTTTCTGAGATTGCAGTAAGTACCCTTCCTGTCCTTTTCTATTTAGATAGTTTGGGCCCCAGCGTTTGCTCATACTATTTTCTTTCTGTGTCAGTATTTCCTCTTGTCTAACCGCCATTACATGTTTGGGGGCTTTCTATTATCTTTGGGGTTCTGCTCCGGGGCAGATAGCTTTCCTATTTCTATCTTTAGGTGTAGTTAGTTTCTCAGGCTGTGACGAGGCGTCTAGGACCAACGTAGGAACGCTCCACGGCTGCCTCTAGTTGCGGTGGTTAGTCAGGGTACTGCAATCTCATAGATTCCAACTGCTCTGGTGTATTTCCTTTTTTTACCTGCACTCCTCAGCTACCGTAACATAACAGTATCACCGGCCTTAAAAATTGTATGGTACTCACAGAAGGGAAAAAATATTTTGAAGGAAGAAAAGTTGTCAGAGATATTTTTCTGTTTGTTGCATTTTTTTTTTTTTTTTCCCTCTGTATCTCTGGGTGCTGGGGAGGATCTTTTCTCCCAATGGAGTTTGCACAGTTGTCTGGCCGTGTGGATCAGCTTGCCACTGAGGTTCAGAGTATTGCTGCATATCTTGCTAGGTTGCCTGTTGTGGAACCTAGGATCCCCATGCCAGATTTGTTTTTAGGGGATCGAGCTAAGTTTCAGAATTTCAAAAATAATTGTAAATTGTTTCTTGCCTTAAAAACTAAGTCCTCAGGAAACGCAGCGCAGCAGGTTCAAATTATCATCTCTCTCCTGCGCGGCGATCCTCAGGATTGGGCTTTTTCCCTGATACCTGGGGATCCTGTTTTGAGTGATGTTGATGCATTTTTTCAGGCTTTGGGGTTATTGTACGATGAGCCTAATGTCACTGATCAAGCTGAAAAAGCCTTGTTGGCATTAAATCAGGGGCTTGATGACGCTGAGTTATACTGTCAAAGATTCCGCAGGTGGGCAGTCCTGACCAAATGGAATGACGACGCTTTGGCGGCCCTTTTCCGGAAGGGTCTGTCGGATAATGTAAAGGATGTTATGGTGGGATTCCCTGTCCCCTCTGGTCTCAATGATTCTATGTCATTAGCGATTCAAATTGACAGACGTTTGCGTGAGCGGAGAAGTATGCGTGGAGTGGTGTTGCCTTGTGAGCCAGCTGCTGAGCCCATGCAGTGTGATGGAGTGGTGTCTGGGGCACAGCGTCATGATTTTCGAAAGCGCAATGGGTTATGTTTCTACTGTGGTGATGCCTCTCATGCTATTTCAGTCTGCCCTAAGCGGGGAAGACGTTTTGCACGCTCAGTTGTCTTGGGTAGTGTTCAGACTAAGTTTTTATTAACTGTCACTCTGATATGCTCTCTGTCCTCATTTTCTGCTCAGGCTTTCGTTGATTCTGGAGCAGCTATTAACCTGATGGATTATGATTTTGCTAAACGTTGTGGGTTTCCCTTGATACCCCTACAGAAGTCTATTCCTTTACTGGGGATCGATTCTACCCCTTTGGCTGAGAATAAACCCCAGTTTTCTACTCAGGTGATAATGAGGGTTGAACCTGATCACCAGGAGTGCTGCAAATTTTTGGTTCTATATAATCTGCATGACATTATCGTGCTGGGTTTCCCTTGGTTACAGTCTCATAATCCTGTTTTGGATTGGAAATCTGTGTCTGTAACCAGTTGGGGCTGCCAATGTGTTAATACCAACACTCCTGTTTTTTCTGCCTCCCCCCAGGCTGAGGATGTTCCTGACTTTTTGTTTGATTTTTCTGATGTGTTTAGCGAAAGTAAATCTGCATCCTTACCTCCCCATAGGAGCTATGACTGCGCTATTGAATTAGTGCCAGGTAGTAAATTCCCTAAAGGTCGCCTTTTTAACTTGTCTGTACCTGAACATGACGCTATGCGGTCTTATATCAAGGAATCATTGGAGAAGGGTCATATCAGACCATCCTCTTCACCCTTAGGTGCCGGTTTTTTCTTTGTGGCCAAAAAAGATGGTTCATTAAGGCCGTGTATTGATTATCGTCTCTTGAACAATATTACTGTGAAATATCAATACCCGTTACCCTTGATTTCTGACCTATTTTCCAGGGTGAAAAACGCTACTTGGTTTACCAAGCTTGACCTCAGGGGGCGTATAACCTTATTCGCATTAAGCACGGGGATGAATGGAAGAAGGCATTTAACACCCCTGAAGGGCATTTTGAGTACCTTGTGATGCCCTTTGGGCTCACTAATGCTCCTTCCGTCTTCCAGTCCTTCATGAATGACATTTTCAGGGATTTTGTGGACAAGTTTCTGATTGTTTATTTGGATGATATCTTGATTTTTTCTAATGACTGGGACTCTCATGTGAAACATGTTCGAACTGTATTCCAGATTTTGAGAGAGAATGCTCTGTATGTGAAGGGATAAAAGTGTCTTTTTGGCGTACAGAAGATCTCATTTCTGGGATTCATTTTGTCCCCATCTGTTATTGAAATGGACCCGGTCAAGGTTCAGGCCATCTGTGATTGGGTCCAACCTACTTCATTAAAGGCTCTTCAGAGATTTTTGGGTTTTGCCAATTTTTATCGTAAATTTATTGGTAATTTCTCGGTTATTGTTAAACCATTAACTGATTTGACCAGAAAGGGTTCTGATGTGGTGAATTGGCCTCCTGAGGCAGTCTCTGCGTTTCAGGAACTTAAGCAGAGATTCACTTCTGCTCCTGTTCTACGGCAGCCTGATGTTTCTCTGCCATTTCAGGTGGAGGTTGATGCCTCTGAAATTGGGGCAGGTGCATTTTTGTCCCAAAAAGATCCAGAGACCTCTAAAAGTAACCCTTGTGCCTTTTTCTCTCGAAAATTTTCTCCTACTGAACGTAATTATGACGTGGGTAATCGGGAGTTATTGGCCATGAAGTGGGCTTTTGAAGAGTGGAGACATTGGCTGGAGGGAGCCAAACATCAGGTGGTGGTCCTTACGGACCATAAGAATCTGGTCTATCTGGAATCTGCCAAGCGACTCAATCCTAGACAGTGTAACGCTGGTATTGTCTGTACTTTGTTTTCCAGCGTTACTTTGCATGTTTTTTGCATTAACCCTTTTGCTCCTTTCCCCCTAACCAGCTGGGATACTGTTGTCTGTTACCTATATGGATGCTGCTCAGTTCCCGGCTCTGCTGCGTACCCGAACTTGCGTGAGTGGCTCCGCTGCTTTGCATGACCGCTCGCATGTGCGGTTCCTGACTTGCTGTGAAAGCCGTCCGTAGCTTGAAAAGTCCTCTGCAGTGGTGCATGACTTACTGCGTGGTTGGCAGCAGCCATTGTTGGGTTCCCTCTGTGTTGTGCTGTCTGGCTCTGCATAGGGGGCGCGGCCCACACCTGTCCTGCTTTTATGTGGATTGGGTGTTTACTAGAGTTACTGCTCCAGCCTATCGCTGTGAAGCAGCTCATATATAAAGTTCCCCAGCCCTAGTGGGCGTTGCCAGAGCTTCACATTGAATCCACACTGAATCCCTGAACCTAGCCGTATGTGGTTGTGTGTTCAGCTCCTGCTCTGAAGTTGATCAGCTCTGGAGAGCTGATTCCCTGTTCCTGCTGTTTCTTGTTCCCTGATCCTGGATCTAACCGGTACCTGAATGTCTGAACTGTGTCTTGTGTTTCCGCCTATGCTGGGGGCTGATTACCCAGATCGCCGTTCCTGGAGGCTGTATATCCAGGCCTGTTCCTTCTGTGTCTAATTACCTGAACCCCTGATCCTGGATCGCATCCTGTACCTGACTGTCTGAACTGTGTCCTATGTGTTATGTTCCTGAAATCCTGCTGTGTCCAGAACCCTGTGCCAGTGACTGTGAATCCTTGCTATATAACCTGAGTTCATCTTGGAAGGAGGAGTCCGGTGTGTGCTGAGTTTCTGTTACTCTGTGCTCAGCTTCTGTGCAATCCCGGCCAGCTCCCGTTGTGCTGGGCGGGGCTTGCACCAGACCGCTGGGGTTCCTTTTCAGGTCACTGCCAGATGTCCGGATCCTATCCCTGATGACCATTGCCTGATATCCGATGTCCGATGACCATTGCCTGATATCCGATGTCCGATGACCACTTCCAGATGTTCGGATCCTATCCATCTCTACCTGATGTCCGGAGCCTGCTGATCGGTTCCAGATGTCCGGAGTCCGATGCCTGTGTTCCAGTCCGTGTCCCTGAGACCCAGTCCGTGTTCCTGTCTGTGTTCCTGACTCTCTGAGATCCAATCCGTGTTCCTGTTGTTCCTGTGCAGTCTAACTCTGTTTCAGCCATCAGCTCCTGATTCCAGTTACCTGTCTGTTACCTGTCAGCTTGCCTGCCTGCCTGGTCACTTGTCGTGACAACCTGCCTGTCCCAGAGACTGCCTGGTCACTTGCCGTGACAACCTGCCTGTCCCAGAGACTGCCCTGGTCACTTGCCGTGACAACCTGCCTGCCTGGTCACTTGTCGTGACAACCTGCCTGTCCCAGAGACTGCCTGGTCACTTGCCGTGACAACCTGCCTGTCCCAGAGACTGCCCTGGTCACTTTCCGTGACAACCTGCCTGTCCCAGAGACTGCCTGGTCACTTGCCGTGACAACCTGCCTGCCTGGTCACTTGCCGTGACAACCTGCCTGCCCTGGTCACTTGCCGTGACAACCTGCCTGCCTGGTCACTTGCCGTTACAACCTGCCTGCCTGGTCACTTGCCGTGACAACCTGCCTGCCTGGTCACTTGCCGTGACAACCTGCCTGCCCTGGTCACTTGCCGTGACAACCTGCCTATCCCAGAGATTGCCCTGGTCACTAGCCGTGACAACCTGCCTGTCCCAGAGACTGCCTGGTCACTTGCTGTGACAACCTGCCTGTCCCAGAGACTGCCTTGGTCACTTGCCGTGACAACCTGCCTGTCCTGCCGGTTCCTCCTTGGTCTACCCTGTGATGACGTCTGTCCTGGGTCGGTGTCTGATGTTCTCCTGCTGAGCCTGTGCTACGCCTGAGGCCTGAGAGAGAGGCCGTCCTAGTATGCCCGTGCAGATGACCCTGGACTTCATCAACCCGTGATGACCCCGCCATCGTCTGACGTTCGTCCTGGGCCGGTGTCTGATGTTCTCCTGCTGAGCCTGTGCTACGCCCGAGGCCTGAGAGTGAGGCCATACTAGTATGCCCGTGCCAGATGATCCTGGACTTCATCAACCCGTGATGACCCCGCCATCGTCTGAAGTCTGTCTGAGGTCGGTGTCTGATGTTCTCCTGCTGAGCCTGTGCTACGCCTAAGGCCTGAGAGAGAGGCCGTCCAAGTATGCCTGTGCCAGATAACCCTGGACTGCATCTACCCGTGATGTCCTCCAGCACTCGTCTGTGATCCTGAGTTGTGTACCCTTCTCTGATGTGCGGAATCGGGAGCCCGGTCTTATGTTCTGTTTATGTACTTTTGTTTCTTTAAGTAAACTTTATGTTTCTTCTTACCTGAAGTTGTGCGGTGTTGTCTAGTCCTGCAGGTCGCCACCTTGCCCACATGCTCAGCTGCCACGGATCCCGGTCGCTGCCCTTCCCTAGTCCGGGCAGGCCCGGGTCTCCCTCCGTGGTCCAGTGGGTCCACATTCTCTTACCATCTGGGACCCATGCCTCACGTCGTCGTGGACTGGCGGCGTGGGAGCATTGGCTAGCTAGGCAAGCTATGCCATGTCCCGACGCCCCACAGCCGTGGGAAGCGCTACAGTAAGCTCTGGCCATGGACTCCGCTGAGCATGTGCGGTCTGCAGGACTTTCTCCAAGCTCCACCTGATGTGTGAACTAGACTACTTGGTCCCCACAGGGTAAGTGGACTAATGGCTCGATTCCCCGCTTGGTCAGCGGTTCGGACTTTTCGAGCTATTAACTCTGCTGCCATATTGTGAACTATGGGACTTACCGCCAAACCCAAGTGAATTTTCTGGGGAATTTTTTTTTACTTGGGTCTTCAGAAGAGGGGGCCTGAGGAGGGGGATACTGTAATGCTGGTATTGTCTGTACTTTGTTTTCCAGCGTTACTTTGCATGTTTTTTGCATTAACCCTTTTGCTCCTTTCCCCTAACCAGCTGGGATACTGTTGTCTGTTACCTATATGGATGCTGCTCAGTTCCGGCTCTGCTGCGTACCCGTACTTGCGTGAGTGGCTCCGCTGCTTTGCATGACCGCTCGCATGTGCGGTTCCTGACTTGCTGTGAAAGCCGTCCGTAGCTTGAAAAGTCCTCTGCAGTGGTGCATGACTTACTGCGTGGTTGGCAGCAGCCATTGTTGGGTTCCCTCTGTGTTGTGCTGTCTGGCTCTGCATAGGGGGCGCGGCCCACACCTGTCCTGCTTTTATGTGGATTGGGTGTTTACTAGAGTTACTGCTCCAGCCTATCGCTGTGAAGCAGCTCATATATAAAGTTCCCCAGCCCTAGTGGGCGTTGCCAGAGCTTCACATTGAATCCACACTGAATCCCTGAACCTAGCCGTATGTGGTTGTGTGTTCAGCTCCTGCTCTGAAGTTGATCAGCTCTGGAGAGCTGATTCCCTGTTCCTGCTGTTTCTTGTTCCCTGATCCTGGATCTAACCCGGTACCTGAATGTCTGAACTGTGTCTTGTGTTTCCGCCTATGCTGGGGGCTGATTACCCAGATCGCCGTTCCTGGAGGCTGTATATCCAGGCCTGTTCCTTCTGTGTCTAATTACCTGAACCCCTGATCCTGGATCGCATCCTGTACCTGACTGTCTGAACTGTGTCCTATGTGTTATGTTCCTGAAATCCTGCTGTGTCCAGAACCCTGTGCCAGTGACTGTGAATCCTTGCTATATAACCTGAGTTCATCTTGGAAGGAGGAGTCCGGTGTGTGCTGAGTTTCTGTTACTCTGTGCTCAGCTTCTGTGCAATCCCCGGCCAGCTCCCGTTGTGCTGGGCGGGGCTTGCACCAGACCGCTGGGGTTCCTTTTCAGGTCGCTGCCAGATGTCCGGATCCTATCCCTGATGACCATTGCCTGATATCCGATGTCCGATGACCATTGCCTGATATCCGATGTCCGATGACCACTTCCAGATGTTCGGATCCTATCCATCTCTACCTGATGTCCGGAGCCTGCTGATCGGTTCCAGATGTCCGGAGTCCGATGCCTGTGTTCCAGTCCGTGTCCCTGAGACCCAGTCCGTGTTCCTGTCTGTGTTCCTGACTCTCTGAGATCCAATCCGTGTTCCTGTTGTTCCTGTGCAGTCTAACTCTGTTTCAGCCATCAGCTCCTGATTCCAGTTACCTGTCTGTTACCTGTCAGCTTGCCTGCCTGCCTGGTCACTTGTCGTGACAACCTGCCTGTCCCAGAGACTGCCTGGTCACTTGCCGTGACAACCTGCCTGTCCCAGAGACTGCCCTGGTCACTTGCCGTGACAACCTGCCTGCCTGGTCACTTGTCGTGACAACCTGCCTGTCCCAGAGACTGCCTGGTCACTTGCCGTGACAACCTGCCTGTCCCAGAGACTGCCCTGGTCACTTTCCGTGACAACCTGCCTGTCCCAGAGACTGCCTGGTCACTTGCCGTGACAACCTGCCTGCCTGGTCACTTGCCGTGACAACCTGCCTGCCCTGGTCACTTGCCGTGACAACCTGCCTGCCTGGTCACTTGCCGTTACAACCTGCCTGCCTGGTCACTTGCCGTGACAACCTGCCTGCCTGGTCACTTGCCGTGACAACCTGCCTGCCCTGGTCACTTGCCGTGACAACCTGCCTATCCCAGAGATTGCCCTGGTCACTAGCCGTGACAACCTGCCTGTCCCAGAGACTGCCTGGTCACTTGCTGTGACAACCTGCCTGTCCCAGAGACTGCCTTGGTCACTTGCCGTGACAACCTGCCTGTCCTGCCGGTTCCTCCTTGGTCTACCCTGTGATGACGTCTGTCCTGGGTCGGTGTCTGATGTTCTCCTGCTGAGCCTGTGCTACGCCTGAGGCCTGAGAGAGAGGCCGTCCTAGTATGCCCGTGCCAGATGACCCTGGACTTCATCAACCCGTGATGACCCCGCCATCGTCTGACGTTCGTCCTGGGCCGGTGTCTGATGTTCTCCTGCTGAGCCTGTGCTACGCCCGAGGCCTGAGAGTGAGGCCATACTAGTATGCCCGTGCCAGATGATCCTGGACTTCATCAACCCGTGATGACCCCGCCATCGTCTGAAGTCTGTCTGAGGTCGGTGTCTGATGTTCTCCTGCTGAGCCTGTGCTACGCCTAAGGCCTGAGAGAGAGGCCGTCCAAGTATGCCTGTGCCAGATAACCCTGGACTGCATCTACCCGTGATGTCCTCCAGCACTCGTCTGTGATCCTGAGTTGTGTACCCTTCTCTGATGTGCGGAATCGGGAGCCCGGTCTTATGTTCTGTTTATGTACTTTTGTTTCTTTAAGTAAACTTTATGTTTCTTCTTACCTGAAGTTGTGCGGTGTTGTCTAGTCCTGCAGGTCGCCACCTTGCCCACATGCTCAGCTGCCACGGATCCCGGTCGCTGCCCTTCCCTAGTCCGGGCAGGCCCGGGTCTCCCTCCGTGGTCCAGTGGGTCCACATTCTCTTACCATCTGGGACCCATGCCTCACGTCGTCGTGGACTGGCGGCGTGGGAGCATTGGCTAGCTAGGCAAGCTATGCCATGTCCCGACGCCCCACAGCCGTGGGAAGCGCTACAGACAGGCCAGGTGGGCCTTGTTTTTCACACGTTTTAATTTTGTGGTTTCCTTTCTTCCTGGCACTAAGAATGTTAAGGCGGATGCCCTCTCGAGGAGTTTCCTTGCGGACTCTCCTGAGCTATCTGATCCCTCTGTTATTTTGAAGGAGGGTGTAGTTCTTTCCGCCATCTCGCCCAATTTGAGACTTGCTCTGGAGGGGTGTCAGGAGGATAGGCCCGAGCGCTGCCCTGTTGGAAAATTGTTTGTCCCGGACCAATGGAAAAAGAGTGTGATGTCTGAGATTCATTGTTCCGCATTGGCTGGGCATCCCGGAATTTTTGGTACCAGAGACTTGGTTAGTCGGTCCTTTTGGTGGTCTACCTTGTCTCGCGATGTCAGGGAATTTGTGCAGTCCTGCGGGACTTGCTCTCGCTCCAAGCCTTGCTCTCGCTCTAGTGGTTTGTTGATGCCATTGCCTGTGCCCAAGAGACCATGGACCCATATCTCTATGGATTTCATTTCCGATCTTCCTGTTTCTCAGAGAATGACCACCATCTGGGTAATTTGTGATAGGTTTTCCAAAATGATACATCTTGTGCCATTACCTAAGTTGCCTTCCTCCTCTGAATTGGTGCCGTTGTTCCTTCAGCACGTGGTTCGTTTACACGGCATTCCTGAGAACATTGTGTCTGACAGAGGAGTCCAGTTTGTTTCCAGATTTTGGAGGACTTTTTGTTCTAAACTGGGTGTTCAATTGTCTTTCTCCTCGGCATTTCATCCTCAGACCAATGGTCAAACTGAGAGAACAAACCAGACATTGGAGACTTATCTAAGATGCTTTGTGTCTGCTGATCAGGATGACTGGGTCTCTTTTTTGCCTTTGGCTGAGTTTGCTCTTAATAATAGGGCTAGCTCTGCCACTTTGATGTCTCCGTTTTTCTGTAATTCTGGGTTTCACCCTCGATTTTCTTCAGGACAGACGGAGGCTTCTGTCTGTCCAGGTGTTGACTCTGTTGTTGAGCGTATGCAGCAGATTTGGGACCAGGTAGTGGAGAGGTTGTCCCTCTCTCAGGAGAGGGCCCAGCGGTTTGCTAACCGGCATAGGACTGATGGTCCTCGGTTTAAAGTGGGGGACTTGGTCTGGTTGTCCTCAAAGAATATTCCTATGAGAGTAGCATCTCCTAAATTTAAGCCTAGGTTCATTGGACCTTATAAGATCATGGAGATTATTAATCCTGTTTCTTTTCGTTTGCTTCTTCCAGGGACATTTAAGATCCATAACGTGTTCCACAAGTCCTTGTTGAAGAGGTTTGTTGAGCCAGTGGTTCCTGCTGCTGTGCCTCCTGACCCTGTTTTGGTTGAGGGCAATCTGGAGTATGTGGTTGAGAAAATATTGGATTCTCGTTTTTCTAGACGAAGACTCCAGTATTTGGTTAAATGGAGAGGTTATGGTCAGGAAGACAATTCTTGGGTGTTTGCTTCGGACATCCATGCTAGGAGACTTATCCGTGCGTATCATAGAACTCATCCTGACCGACCTGGTTGCTCAAATGAGGGTTCGGTGACCCCTCCTCAAGGGGGGGGGTACTGTTGTGAATGGGTTTGAGATGAGTTCTGAGCAGAGGCTCCCTCTGGTGGTTACAAGCGGTACTAGTGAGGATTGTGAGGACTGGGAATCAGGTGTTACTGATTGGTCTTATATAAGGGAGTAATTTTCCCATCAGGGTTGCCGGTGATCAATTGTTCTGGTCTGAATCTTCTTTCCAGTTTCCCTTGTAGCCTGCTGTGTCGTGTCTGCATCTCCTGCTATCAGATAAGACAATTTCTTATTTTGTGTTTTTGCTATATTTTTGCATTTTGTCCTGCACTTCTGTGGGGGCCTTCTGGGTCCCCTCCGGGGCTTTTGCCCTCTCAGTTTAGTCCAGCCACTGTGTTTTGTACTTTTGCTTTTTCCAGTTTTTTTTCAGTGGCTGCTGTTTTGATTTTTTTTACACCAGAGAACTAATTTAGGTGGTAGAGGTCGTGTGATCTCAGGTGATTTTGAAATTAGTAGAGTTGGTGTTTTTTCAGGGTTTTCTGAGATTGCAGTAAGTACCCTTCCTATCCTTTTCTATTTAGATAGTTTGGGCCCCAGCGTTTGCTCATACTATTTTCTTTCTGTGTCAGTATTTCCTCTTGTCTAACCGCCATTACATGTTTGGGGGCTTTCTATTATCTTTGGGGTTCTGCTCCGGGGCAGATAGCTTTCCTATTTCTATCTTTAGGTGTAGTTAGTTTCTCAGGCTGTGACGAGGCGTCTAGGACCAACGTAGGAACGCTCCACGGCTGCCTCTAGTTGCGGTGGTTAGTCAGGGTACTGCAATCTCATAGATTCCAACTGCTCTGGTGTATTTCCTTTTTTTACCTGCACTCCTCAGCTACCGTAACATAACAACCAGGTATATGATAAGCAATCAGCAAATCTTTAACCCTTTCACTTAACCCTGCAAGAAATAAACTTTTCAAAGCTGAATCGTTCCACCCCACCTGAGTGGACCACGTTCGGAAGTGAGTACAATATTTTTCCACATTACCTGATCCCTGTCTCAAACGTCTCAATTCTGTCTCAGCTGATGAAACACGATCAGGATCGTCATACAATAACCCAAAAGCAGAAAAAAAACTATCCACTGATCTAAAGCATGGATCACTAGGCCCAGTCCTGAGGTTCTTTGCGCAAAAGTGACATTATGAACCCTATACGCTGTGATTCATCACCAGAGGATCTGGGTCTCAAACGAAAATACAACAAGCAAGCATTTTTAAAAGAAAAAAAATCTTGTTGTTCACCAAAAAATAGGCAAAAGTACCTTTGGCTCCACGAAATGTGCTCCAGAACAACTACTCACGTGTTGCTGGATCTCAGCCACCTCCAGAGAGAGTCCCTGCAGGCGTTGAGCCAAATCTTGAACCGACACCATGATGGAAACAGAAAATCTTTCCTTAGAGATTTTTTTTTTTTTTTGGGCTGGACTTACTGTTATGATCTGCTACAAGCACTAAGGAAAGATGGGAATTCTGTCCCTACAATAGAACTAAGCTGGATCCCTACGATGTAACGGGGAACCTGATCCTGCGACCAGACCCGCTAAAGTCCTCAGCTAGTCTGAACGAAGACCTATAGTTGCGAGGGAGGAATCCCTACAAGATCTAGGGACTGGAGAAAAGGTGGACACCTCCTAACAGAAATTGTAGAAGGGAAAAATAAAACAGAAAACAAATTACTTAGAGATCCTAAGATCAAGCAAAACTGACTGAGTAAGGCACCTAAGCACCCGGCTAGCTTAAGAGTAGGTAATACAATGAAGACCAGCAAAGCCAGAAGGGCGGAGCCAGACTAAATAGGGAAAAAAGGTCATGTGACCAGCAAACTGAAACAAAACCTAACAAGAGGGTTCTAACAGTACCCTCCCTTCTAAGAGGATCCTCCGGATCCCCTAGGACTTAAGCTTATCCGGAAACCTCTTGTGAAACGCTCTGACAAGTCTAGACGCAGAAATATCATCCGCCCTCACCCATGAGTTATCCTCGGGTCCATAACCCTTCCAAGCGACGAGGTACTGTAAACTCCCTCTATACCGTCTAGAATTTAGGATGCGGGAAATCTCATATTGCCCGTCCTCCACCACCAGGGAACAGTGGCCGAGACGTCTCCATCTGAGACCTCAGCTTTTTTCAAGAGAGAAACATGAAACACCGGATTAATCTTCCAGGAGGTAGGAAGGTCCAACTTAACAGCAGATTGGTTAATAACCTGAAGCACCTTGAAGGGCCCTACAAACTTGGACCCAATTTCTTAGACAGAATCCTCAAGCGCAGATTCTTAGAGGACAACCAAACCATGTCACCAATAGCAAACAAAACCTTTTGTCGTTTTCTATCAAAATACACTTTGGATCTTTTGTTAGCCTCCTGAAGATTACCACGCACATCAGTCCAAACTCTCTCCAAAACACCAGAAAAATTCTCCTCTTCAGGTACAGCCGATCCCAACTTGGAAAATGACCCAAACGACGGATGTCTCCCAGTACAACAAAAAAAAGGCGAACAACCAGCAGAAGCGGATGTATGGTTGTTAAGAGCAAACTCAGCCAGTGGCAGAAACTCAGACCACCCCTCTTGATTATCAGTCACAAAACAACGCAAGAACTGCTCAACATCCTGGTTTTTCCTTTCTGTCTGGCCATTAGACTCAGGATGATATCCGGATGAAAACGACAAATGAACTCCCAACCTGTCACAAAAGGCGCACCAAAAACGAGCCACAAACTGAGATCCCCTATCAGAAACAATGTCAGTAGGAACACTGTTGTGAATGGGTTGAGATGAGTTCTGAGCAGAGGCTCCCTCTGGTGGTTACAAGCGGTGCTGGTCTGTCCAGTGAAGATTGTGAGGACTGGGAATCAGGTGTTGCTGACTGGTCTTATATAAAGGAGTCGCCTTCCCATCAGGGTTGCCGGTGATCAATTGTTCTGGTCTGAATCCTTTATTCCAGTTTCCCTTGTAGCCTGCTGTGTCATGTCTGCATCTCCTGCTAACAGATAAGACATTTTCTTCTTTTGTGTTTTGTGCTATATTTTTTGCATTTTGTCCTGCACTTCTGTGGGGGCCTTCAGGGTCCCCTCCGGGGGCTTCTGCCCTCTCAGTTTTGTTCAGCCACTGATGTTTGTACTTTTGCTTTTTCCAGTTTTTTCAGTGGCTGCTGTTTTGATTTTGTTACACCAGAGAACTAATTTAGGTGGAAGAAGGTTCGTGTGATCTCAGGTGTTTTTGAAATTAGTAGAGTTGGTGCTTTTCAGGGTTTTCTGGGATTGCAGTAAGTACCCTTCCTATCCTTTTCTATTTAGTTAGTTTGGGCCCCAGCGTTTGCTCATACTATTTTCTTTCTGTGTCAGTATTTCATCTTGTCTAACCGCCATTACATGTTTGGGGCTTTCTATTATCTTTGGGGTTCTGCTCCGGGGCAGATAGCTTTCCTATATCTATCTTTAGGTGTAGTTAGTTTCTCAGGCTGTGACGAGGCGTCTAGGACCAACGTAGGAACGCTCCACGGCTGCCTCTAGTTGTGGTGGTTAGTCAGGGTACTGCAATCTCATAGATTCCAACTGCTCTGGTGTATTGCCTTTTTACCTGCACTCCTCAGCTACCAAATCATAACAGTATCACCGGCCTAAAAATTGAAAATTGTATGGTACTCACAGAAGGGAAAAAATATTGTCAGAGTTGTCAGAGATATTTTTCTGTTTGTTGCATTTTTTTTTTTCTCCCTCTGTATCTCTGGGTGCTGGGGAGGATCTTTTCTCTCAATGGAGTTTGCACAGTTGTCTGGCCGTGTGGATCAGCTTGCCACTGAGGTTCGGAGTATTGCTATCTATCTTGCTGGGTTGCCTGTTGTGGAACTTAGGATTCCCATGACAGATTTGTTTTTAGGGGATCGAGCTAAGTTTCAGAATTTCAAAAATAATTGTAAAATTGTTTTTTGCCTTAAAACTAAGTCCCAGGGAAAGCAGCACAGCAGGTTCAAATTACACTCCTCCGCGCGGCGATCCTCAGGATTGGGCTTTTTTCCCGTTCCCCGGGGATCCTGTTTTTAGTGATGTTGATGCATTTTTTCAGGGCCTTGGGGTTATTGTACGATAGCCTAAAGTCCTATCAAGGAGAAACCTTGTTGGCTTTTAAAACAGGGGGTTGATGACCTGAGTTATACTGTCAGAGATTCCCTAGGTGGGCAGTCCGACCAAAAGGAATGAGACGCTTTTCAGCCCTTTTTTGGGAAAGGGCTGTCAGATAATGTAAAAATGTTATGGTGGGATTCCCTGTCCCCTTGGCTCAATGATTCTTGTCATTACGATTCAAATGACATGTAAACATCGCGTCCCGCCTTCTGCCCGGCAGGGGGCGCTTTCCCCCTGCGACAGCGTCCTCTGCCAGGGAGGGGAGCGCCCCCCTTCCCCCCTCCGCCTCCCTCCCCCTGCTGGGGCCCCGCGTCCTTCCCTCTTCTGGGCTTTAGGGCGCGCGGGGCCCCCCATAAAAAAAAAGGGACTTCCCCCTATAAAGTACTTCCTCCTTTAAGGAGGTCCCCAGCAAAGTTTTGTTGCATGTTTCTCTCTTACCCTCAGGGGGCCGTTTTCCCGTTACCTCCCGTTTTTCCCGCCAGTTTTTCTGTCTGCTACCTCCCCAAGCCGCCTGAGTTCGGCCCCTACATGCGGGACCACGGGAATTCCAGTTCTCTCGCCCGCTCACTTGGGGGCGTTCTTCCCTCTGCCTGAAAACCCCCTGGAGGTTCGCCATCATGGGTGTTATTTGGCTATTCCAGAACTCCGTCCCCCTTGGGGCGTTCATCTGTCATCTGCCCCTACCTACCGGGGG
>JARQOD010006290.1:0-43607 GCA_033576555.1 Oophaga sylvatica
GGGAAGTAAGTGGGAAAGTCTGATACTGTGGTGAAGTTCACGTAGGGGGCAAACAGGGGGTAAATCAGTCATCCCTGTTTTTGTCAGTCCGTAATGTCAGTCTCCTAATTCTTCAGTCTTTTCTTCTAAGTAATCACACGCACTCATCCACAGGTTCACTGTTCTCAACAGTCCTTTTTCTCTCAACCATCCATGATGTGAGTTAAAGAACCTTTTCCATTTATCACTGTTCAATTCTCCGTTTTCATTCATGCCTGCTTTACACAATACTTTGTGAATGCCTATCAAAGCTTGCTTTCCTTCTCTGCGCACAACTAAATCTTTAGCAGAAACACCTTCCTTGGTGTTTTGGTTCCCCATTTTTGTATCTCCTCACCTAGAAGCGATTCTCTTGTCACCAAGACAAGTTTGTCACCAAGACAATTGCGTCACTTAGACTGTCACCAAGACTCTGTCACCAAGACAGTTGCGTCACTTAGACAATGGGCCACAAAGGTTTCTGAACCATTCCACTGCTCGCTTTCCAAGATTTGTACGCCAACCAAATGAACAATCCGAACACACACACACCAAGACAAAACCACACCACAATCATTGGATCCATACTGTCATTATTCAAAGGAGGAAAGGCAGGACTGACAATTAATCTGAAGGTCTACTGGTTCAAAGGGACCTGAGCCAGGAATACCTGTGATTTACCTGGAAAGCCGACCGCTCGGGAGGAGGGAGTCCACTATACAGTGATATAGATTTTAGGTAGAATATAATAAGTATTCTAACCTCAGCGCTGTATGTATATCACCAACAGAAGGCTCCGCTCATCCCACGTCTCCGGACCGGTCGGGCTTCCTCAGAATAAAATAACTCAGGTCCCTGTTCGGGCGCCAGTTGTCGTCGCTGTTATCTTGTTAACCCTTTCCTCCTCGGAATGTGGTACCAGAGAGAATAAGACACAGACCAAAGGATGCGTCAATAAGCTCTGCGTTTATTGCTAACAAAGGGATTCATATACACCCTGAAGCAGGAAGCGGAATTACCATATATGGCAGTTAATACAACATACATAAAATGCTAGTTTCACTTTAAAAACTCTATTCTTGGCTTTTGGTCTTGTTTAGCTCCTAGTACAGAGCGTCTCTTCTCAGGCGAGTGGAATGTATTGTATTGACTAAAATGAGGAACATCTTATCTTGTCTCCTGGTACACGTCAACCTGTCGGATAAAAAGAAAATAAGGCCTCTGAACTTTAGAAAAATGCTAGCTCTAAGAGAAAAATGCTGGTTCAGCGAACACACTTTCCAGCACGGTACCACAATGCCCCGAGGCAGATGCTGCCCTCAGAACTCCTACACTTCAGATTGTCCTCACACACAGTTTCCCATGGAAGCAGCGCCAAGTCCCAAAAACTTCGAGGGGAACCTGATAGAATTCAGACGATGCAAACCAACCCCAAGATCTCAACTTGGGCAATCCCTGAGCGCCAGAGGCCTCTGGAAATGGGTCAACAGAACCCTGTTGTCAAGGAGTTTCCTTGGCAGAGTCCTAATCTCCCTCATTCCCAGACCCCACCGGCGAATTACCTTCAGAACCAAGGTAGCGTAAGCCGGAAGATGTCCATGCGGTGTGCGAACATCCTTCACTTGCCCTCCTATCTCCCATTCCTGGAAGAAGGGCTGAAACCATCCCCTACAGGAGAATACCCACGGAGGAGCCCTCTGTTTCCAGAGGTTTGCAATGTTGATCTTAATGAAGGTACCCATAAGATTGGCCATACCCAACCCTCCTAGTCTCCACGTATGGTAAGTAACCTCCCTCTTGACCAGGTTCAGTCTATTCCTGTCACGCTGTCTAATATGTATACAATGTCAGTAAACTATTAATACAGGAACAACACTCTATACAACAACTAGTATAGCAACATCAGCATGTAAGTATAGAATAGATTTACCTGACACGATATCTGCTGAACTCAGGGTTAATCTTGAGGACTTGATGAGCTGAAACAGGAAAGAGGTGGACCGGGATCTAACCTGACCCTAAACTGGGGTCCTAACTAATCCCTCACCTTGGAGGTACTGATAATGGTTCAGAGGTCCAAGTCTCCAACCTAACCCTGTCTCCTATCAGACCCTGAACCCTGTAATCAGTCCTAAGAAGGATCCTGACTACCACCAAAGGGATATGGGCTGATCTCAGCTAAATACACAGATTAGACATATAAGACAGACAGGATAACACTCGCTTGCATACACACTCAAACACCGAAGGAACATAATTGGTCTGGGAAATAAACTCTAACCAAGTTGAGCTTAGAACAACTAAGGAGCTCACAACTAAAGTCTATACAGATTCATTCCTATCTGTGGTCTGCATGAAGGTTTCACTGGCAACTCCCCAAGCAGACAACCAGGAATTTAAAGGAAACCAATCAACAAATAATTGCAGCCGGGAGAAACTGCACCCAGTCCCAGCACCGAGCACAGACAGAATTAACTCCCTAGCTGCCAAACACAAAGAAACAGCAGATCAGCTGTGAGAAGTCAAAATGTGCAACCGCGACGATCTTCGTGGCAATGCACACATGACAGTACCCCCCTTCTACGAGGGGCCTCCGGACCCTCAGGGCCAGGCCTGCCCGGGTGAGTTCTGTGGAAGGTCCGAACCAAACGATCTGCGTTAACATCAGACGCAGGGACCCACGTCCTCTCCTCTGGACCATACCCCCTCCAATGCACCAAGTACTGAAGGGACCGGCGACTCAGACGTGAGTCAATGATCTTTGATACTTGAAATTCCAAGTTACCATTGACCAACACAGGAGGAGGAGGTAGAGGTGACGGTATGACTGGTGCCACATACCTTTTAAGTAATGACTTGTGGAACACATTATGAATTTTAAACGTAGGAGGGAGGTCCAGACGAAATGCCACAGGATTAATTATGGAACTGATCCTGTACGGCCCGATGAATCTGGGACCCAGTTTCCAGGAGGGCACCTTAAGTTTTGTATTCCTGGTAGACAACCATACCAGATCGTTCACATTCAGATCTGGACCAGAAACTCTCCTCCTATCAGCCATACATTTGTAACGGTTCCCCATCGCACTCAGATTATTCAATACACCTCTCCACACAGAAGCAAGTGACGACGAGAAACGCTCCTCCTCAGGAACCCCAGAAGGGCCCCCCCCATTGAAAGTACAAAACTGGGGATGGAAACCATATGCCCCAAAAAACGGGACTTACCAGTGGACTCGCTCCGCCTGTTGTTAAGAGCGAACTCTGCCAGAGGCAAGAAAGAAGACCAGTCCTCTTGGTTCTCTGAAACAAAACACCGGAGATATGTCTCTAAGCTCTGATTCAGACGCTCTGTCTGACCATTGGTCTGCGGATGAAAAGCCGAGGAAAATGACAATTGCATCCCCCGACGTAAACAAAATGCCCTCCAAAATTTGGACACAAACTGAGACCCCCTATCTGACACCACATCAGAAGGCAACCCATGAAGTCTAACGATCTCCCTAATGAACACCTGCGCCAGAGTTTTAGCATTAGGGAGTGCAGGAAGAGCAACGAAATGTGCCATCTTACTGAACCTGTCAACAACCACCAGTATGACAGTATTCCCTGACGACGGAGGAAGGTCCGTAATGAAGTCCATAGATAAATGAGTCCATGGACGCTCCGGAAGTTTCAAGGGTAAAAGGGTCCCAGACGGACGGGTATGAGGGGTTTTAGAGCGAGCACACACCCCACATGACGCGACAAAAGTTATAACATCTTTATTAGCATTAGGCCACCAAAACCGGCGAGAAAGGAGATCTAAAGTAGCCTTACTCCCTGGATGTCCTGCTAGAGCAGAATTATGATGTGCCTCAATAACCTTTTGTCTCAACTGATTTGGGACAAACAGTCTCCCTGGAGGTCCTGCAGGGGCGTCCCCTGAGCCTCTAACACCTCCTCCTCAAGCTCAGAAAATACAGCCGACACTACCACCCCCTCCTGAAGGATAGGACTCGGGTCATCCGTTTTCCCGGCCCCTGGGAAACTGCGAGACAAGGCATCAGCCTTTACATTCTTAGACCCCGGGCGATAAGTGACGACAAAATTAAACCTGGTAAAAAACAACGACCATCGAGCTTGTCTGGAATTCAGACGCTTAGCGGATTCCAAATACAACAGGTTCTTGTGATCAGTAATAACGGTAACCGGGTGGACTGCCCCTCCAAAAAGTGACGCCATTCTTCAAAAGCTAACTTAATGGCCAAAAGTTCCCTATTGCCGATATCATAATTCCTTTCGGCGGACGACAATTTCTTAGAAAAGAAAGCGCACGGATGCCATTTACCAGGGACGGACCCTGGGACAATATAGCACCCACCCCTACGTCAGACGCATCCACCTCCACAATGAACGGCTGAGATGCATCTGGTTGGATGAGAACGGGTGCCGAAGCAAAACATTTCTTCAAAGAGGAAAAGGCTTGGCAAGCTTTGTCCGACCATTTAGAAAAATGCGTCCCTTTTCTTGTCATGTCAGTGAGAGGTTTGACGACAGATGAGAAATTACAAATAAATTTCCGGTAGTAGTTAGCAAACCCAAAAAACGCTGCAGAGCCTTAAGATCCCCTGGCTGATCCCATTCAAGCACTGCTCTCACCTTTTCAGGGTCCATACGGAAACCGGAGGCTGACACCAAAAAACCCAAAAACTGAAGTTCCTGTACGGCGAATACACACTTTTCCAGTTTGGCGTATAGTTTATTGTCTCGCAAGATCTGCAACACCTGTCTCACATGCTCCTGATGAGACACAAGATCTGGCGAGTAAATTAAAATGTCGTCCAAATATACAACCACAAACAGCCCCACAAGGTGACGAAAAATGTCATTAACAAAATGTTGGAATACTGCTGGTGCAGTAGTCAGACCAAAAGGCATGACAAGGTTCTCATAATGTCCCTCCGGCGTGTTAAACGCCGTTTTCCACTCATCCCCCTCTTTTATCCTAATCAGATTATACGCCCCCCTGAGATCCAATTTAGAGAACCATTTGGCGCCAACAATTTGATTGAAGAGATCAGGAATCAGAGGGAGTGGATACGGATCTCGAACAGTAATCCGATTAAGTTCGCGGAAATCCAAGCAAGGGCGTAGGCCTCCATCTTTCTTCTTCACAAAGAAGAACCCCGTGGCTACTGGGGAAGATGAAGGTCTAATATGCCCTTTGGCCAGACTTTCAGAAATATAATCTTTCATAGCCTGCCTCTCAGGACCAGAAAGATTATACAACCTAGCTTTAGGCAACTTAGCATCAGGAAGTAGATTAATAGAGCAGTCATACACGCGATGAGGAGGCAACTCCTGACACCCCTCCTCAGAGAAAACATCCCCAAAATCCTCCAAAAAAGGAGGCAATGTACTAGGCACGACCGCACTGATGACTGTGTTCATGCAGTTGCTTTTGCAAAACTCACCCCATTGGCTTATTTCTCTGGACTGCCAATTAATCACAGGGTTATGTTTAACCAACCAAGGAAGTCCCAACACAATGGGAGTAGGTAGACCCTCCAACACATAACAAGATAATTGTTCCCTATGTATTGCCCCTACCCGAAGGTCAATGTTATGAACCTCATGAACAAAGCTACCTTGGCCGAGAGGCCTGGCGTCAATGGAGAATATAGGGATCGGTTTGACCAATACACTCAGATGCATATCTTGAGCCTGAGCAAACTGAGCGTCAACCAGATTAGCCCCGGAACCACTATCAAGAAGAACAGACAATCTCTCCACTCTCGTACCAACTACCACCTCCACTGGTACAAGGAACTGAGAAGAACTGGCGGATGAAATACATACTCCCAGGTTGTCGTCCACACAACCTGGGATTAACAGTTTTCCTGCGACTTTTGGCTCAACAAGGCACGGGATGGACATTCTCCAACAAAATGTCCCTCTTTCCCGCAGAAAAAACATCTTCTAGTCCTGCGGCGTACCGCCAATCCCCTCCTACGAAATGATGTCCCTCCCAACTGCATAGGCTCATCCGAACAGACAAGGGAACCTCAACATAAGGGACTTTAGTGGTAGGTGGAGAAACAACAGGGAGTGGGGTTACCTCACCCCTCTCCCGAAGCCGTCTATCAGTACGGATAGCTAAGGCCATAGCAGCCTCCAGTGAATGAGGAGACTCATACTGAGCCAAAACGTCCTTTAATTTATCAGAAAGCCCATGACAAAACTGGCTCCTAAGAGCTGGTCATTCCACTGAGTATCTGTGGCCCATCTACGAAACTCAGAAGCAAATTCCTCTGCAGGACGATCTCCCTGATGTATCTTAAGTAATTTTGTCTCAGCAAGAGAGACCCGATCTGGGTCATCATATACCAATCCCAGGGCAGTAAAAAATTGATCTACAGACAGTAGAGCCGGGGATCCCGGAGAAGGGAAAATGCCCAGGATTGAGGGTCCCCTTGCAGAAGTGAGATAATTCCCACTCTCTGCTCCTCACTCCCTGATGATCGAGGCCGAAGCCGAAAATACAATTTACATGCCTCCCGGAAGGTGAAAAATTTGTCTCGCCCACCAGTGAACCTGTCCGGGAGAGCTACTTTAGGTTCAACTCTGGTTTGCTCCAGGGGAGACAAAACTTTGGACTTAATGTCCGTCAGCTCCATGGATAATCCCTGCAACTGCAGAGCCAGCTGGGCTACTGGATCCATGGTAACTGGAGATAATTTTTATGGCCAGTGAAAATGTCACGCTGTCTAATGATATGTATACAATGTCAGTAAACTATTAATACAGGAACAACACTCTATACAACAACTAGTATAGCAACATCAGCATGTAAGTATAGAATAGATTTACCTGACACGATATCTGCTGAACTCAGGGTTAATCTTGAGGACTTGATGAGCTGAAACAGGAAAGAGGTGGACCGGGATCTAACCTGACCCTAAACTGGGGTCCTAACTAATCCCTCACCTTGGAGGTACTGATAATGGTTCAGAGGTCCAAGTCTCCAACCTAACCCTGTCTCCTATCAGACCCTGAACCCTGTAATCAGTCCTAAGAAGGATCCTGACTACCACCAAAGGGATATGGGCTGATCTCAGCTAAATACACAGATTAGACATATAAGACAGACAGGATAACACTCGCTTGCATACACACTCAAACACCAAAGGAACATAAATGGTCTGGAAATAAACTCTAACCAAGTTGAGCTTAGAACAACTAAGGAGCTCACAACTAAAGTCTATACAGATTCATTCCTATCTGTGGTCTGCATGAAGGTTTCACTGGCAACTCCCCAAGCAGACAACCAGGAATTTAAAGGAAACCAATCAACAAATAATCAATTGCAGCCGGGAGAAACTGCACCCAGTCCCAGCACCGAGCACAGACAGAATTAACTCCCTAGCTGCCAAACACAAAGAAACAGCAGATCAGCTGTGAGAAGTCAAAATGTGCAACCGCGACGATCTTCGTGGCAATGCACACATGACAATTCCCTCCTAACAGTTGGAAGAACAAACTGTAGACCTGAATCCAGAGAGTCTCCGGCAAGATGCACACACTGCCCAGATAAATCAGTAAAGGGAGCAGGTAAGTTTTGATCAGGTTTACCCTTTCCCTTAGGTTAACACTAGGACTACTGGACTCGTGACCCCGCCTAGAACTACTGAAAGGAGTCATTTTGACTCCTTGCTTGTTTTCGTTTATTTTTAGAGTTTCATTTGTGGTTATTTATTAATAATTATATTTTTTGTAATGTATTATTATTGTGAGATCCAACAGTAATGCTTTTGATTGTTTTTTTTCTGCCTTTCTTATTTTTCTACAGAAAATAACAATAATTATAATAGACGTTTTTCAAACATTTTTTTTTATTCAAGTGCACACATATAAACAACAACTGAAGAACAAAAAGCAGAGAAAATGTAGGTGGAGGAGCATAAAAATGAAAATATGGCGCAGAATTCACCTTCTAAACATTTGGTGTTTCGCATTTTAGGCATTGCCTTTGATTTATGGCAGTACATTGCCCACACAAAGACTTACCACAAGTCTTACAATTGCCGACAGATCTATTTTTCTTGCACTTTTCTTTGATCTGGCAAAATTTTGTTTGAACCATCACTTCTGAGCATGTAGAAACTTGGGACGTGGAACCCTTTTCCCTATCTGTGACATAAGGACCACTCAACTCTCTCACAAGCGTTTGCAAAAATGCCTTGCGTGACATTTTTTGGTGGGTTATCTCATTGAATATTATCCATGCATTTATACCGCAAAGTCTAAGGCATTTTCAAATGCATGAACAGGCCATCTCCTTGTGCATGTTCGTGTGGTATATTTTCCTGCCATCTGATCCACTACATCTACTCCATATTTTGTTTCATTGTAAAACTTTACCGTTTCTGGAGTTTTTTTTAGCGGAATCAGACGCAACAACATCTGGATGGACGGAACTCAAAATGACAACATTTTTGTTGGGCTTTCCTTGATATACTGTCAGTGTAAAATTGTCTTCATTTCTAAACACTTTAGTGTTGTACAATTCCTCTTTCATGGATTTTATTTCTTTAGGCACTTCTCGCCTTATCTTGTTCAGTGTTCCCACGATGGTTGTTCCTTTGCTTTTTAGCTGTTTAGCTAATTTTACTGAAGTAAAATAATTATCGGTTGTAACATTGCGACCTTTTTTCAAAAACGGGTCCAATAACTTCATTACCACATGGTCAGCTAAACGGTCCTCAGCACGGCGTGTGTCATCTTTGCCTAGATAAGGGAAGCCATTTGCCAGATATTTGCTCTCCTTATCAACAGCTAGCCAATATTTGTGGCCATATTTATCTGGTTTGGAAGGCATGTACTGCGTGAATGGACACCTAGTTTTGCTTGGGAAAAGTTGCTCATCCACCGTTATGTATGGGCCAGGTTTGTAACACGCAATACAATTTTCAATAAACCTGTCCCACACAGTAGAAAATAGAGCAAACTTGTCCGTTTGCAGTCTCTCCGATCGAGTAGATTTCTCATCAAATCTGAGAAACCTCATAATTTCAACAAAGCGGTCCCTAGACATTGTCGCTTTGCAAAACGGTATTCCCCAGTCATTACACCAAATACTGCTAATCGAGTGACGGTTCGTGCCAGATATTCCACGAGCATAGAATATCGCAATGAATGCATCTAGCTCCTCATCAGATAGAGTAAACCGTAAATTATTGTTCCTGCATGCTTCTGCAAGCGTACAGTTCTTTATATGTGTCAATATATATGAATCAAAAATTAGCATAAGATAAGAGCCTAGAGTAAACAGGCTATTTTGTTCAGCATTACACAGTAATACAAGCAGGTGAAACACAAGGAAAATGTGAAAAGTTGACATGTAAATTGAACTACATCTATATGAACATCAGGGTAAATAAGACAGAGTGAAAAAATTATGCACAAAACTTTATAGCAACATTTAGTGACAAAAGGACCTCAAAATATAGTAGGGAGTCAAAATGACTCCCTTCAGTAGTTCTTGGTAAATTTTGAAAAAAACGCGCAAATTTTTCACCAAAATTATTTATTCTCACAAAATCTTTTTTCACATCATATTTGAGGAAAAGTCACCGAGTTTCAAGCCGGAATTCTGAAAAATGTAGTCACAGAAGAGAAATAAAAAACGAAAGGAGTCAAAATGACTCCATCAGTAGTTCTAGTGTTAAAGACCAACCCTTCCATTGGTTCACCTTCTGAGTGACGATCTCTAGCCTGCTGTCCCAATTTTGTTTGGGGTAATCCCCCTGGCCAAATTCGATGGCAAGAATTTTTGCAGAGACTTTGGGTCCTGGAGATCAATACTGGGATCTTCTTCTCCCTGCCAGAGACTCTCACACTTATCCCGTTGATCTTAGACCCGGATGCCTCCGAGTAGCGATCTACCTCTGACATCGGCCACCCTGCCTCCTCATGAGAAGAAACAAAAACGGTGATGTCTTCGGCATACGCCACCACCTTCAGAGTGGCTTCCTTTGATGCCCAGTCCATCCCGATCCCGGCCAACGGTCCTCGCTCCACCCTCCTAAGAAGTGGGTCAATCGCAAACACGTACAGCAGCGGACTCAAGGGACAACCCTGGCGAACACCAGACCCAACCTCAAAAGAGCTGCAAATCCAACCGTTCACAAGCAGGAAACTCTCTGCCCCACGGTACAAGGTCTTAAGCCAATCAACAAACCCCCCCGGCAGGCCATATCTCAGAAGGACAAACCAGAGGTACTCGTGATTTACCCGATCAAATGCTTTTGCCTGGTCCAGTGACCAGCCCTACCCTGCTCCACTGCCTTTTGGACACAGAGAACAACAGTAAATGTGCTGCGGCCTGTAACAGCAATGCTGGGCCTCCGAAAGGAGTCGGGGTGCAAATTTCAGCAGCCGACTAAACAGCACCTTTGCCAGAACCTTCCTGTCTGCATTGAGAAGTGCTATGGACGCCAATTCTCAATGTAAGATTGGTCCTTACCCTTTGACAAGATGATCAGGACAGACCTTCTCATTGACTTTAGCAGAGTAACGAAAAAATAGGAACAGCATCCAATCCAGGTGAAGTATAACAAGTCTTTATTCAGCCACCATAAAATACGACGTTTCGGCCATTTTCAGGCCTTTATCAAGTAATCACTTGATAAAGGCCTGAAAATGGCCGAAACGTCGTATTTTATGGTGGCTGAATAAAGACTTGTTATACTTCACCTGGATTGGATGCTGTTCCTATTTTTTCATTGGACTGTTGTTCATTTGGATCCTTGAACGCCTGAACGTGCATCCGTGCTAACTCCCGAGTGCTGTCAGCTGCTTGAATACTTGACTTTAGCAGAGTGTCCGAAGAAAGACACTCATTGAATACTTCAGTCAAGAGGGAAGCCAGAGCGTCCTTAAAGGGAATCTGTCACCCCATTTTGGCTATATCAGATAAAGATATGACTGAATAGTGCGTCCTATAAGTAACCTATTGGTATGTATCACATATCCTGATACCCCCGTTTTGATGCCAAAATACCTCTGTAAACTTCGTATTTTGGTATGCTAATCAGGGCGGTCCGGTCCAGAGGGCGGTGTTTTCTCTCTTCTCCCCCCCTCCCCCTCCCGCTCCTCGGCATCTCTTGCGTATGGCCGTCTGAATCGCACAGACGGCGTTTGGCTTCCCGCGATTGCGCTTTTCAAATTCCCCCCAAATCATTACAGCGCATGCGCAACTCTTTCCTTGCCCCGGAAATGACTGCTTGCCTTGGACGACTTCTGGGGCAGGGAAAGTGAAGGACAATAGTTGCGCATGCGCTGTAATGATTTTATGCTTTGCCCACTGGTGGGCAAAGCACACTGCGCATGCGCGGGGGAATTTGAAAAGCGCAATCGCGGGAAGCCGAACGCCGTCTGTGCGATTCACTGACGGACATACGCAAGAGATGCCGAGGAGCGGGGGGGAGGGAAGAGAGAAACGCCACCCTCCGGACCGGACCGCCCTGATTAGCATACCAAAATATGAAGTTTACAAAGGTATTTTGGCATCAAAACATGGGTATCAGGATATATGATATATACTGATGGGTTACTTATGGGACACACTATTCAGTCATATCTTTATCTGATATAGCCAAAATGGGGTGACAGATTCCCTTTAAAGGTCTTATAGAACTCAGATGTTAAGCCATCAGCACCGGCAATTTTTTTTTTCTTATTTGCAAGCCCTTCAATCGCCAACTTAACTTCCTCTACCCTGATCATCTCTGTCAAAACGTCGAGAGGTGTCTACCCCTGCTTCAGGGACGGCTTTAGCCAGGAAAGCCGACATCTCATCGCTATCAAGATCCCTCTTCCACAAGAGGTATGAGTAGAAGGATCTGACAACCTCCAGGATCGCCTGGGGTCCTCGTAGTGTCGACCAGTTCTGTAACTGCTTTACTTTTCACTGACATCTTGCAGTTTCTGTAAGGGTCGGGCGAGCCGTACTTCCCGTAATCCCTATCAAAAACCAAAGATGCTTGTCTATCGTACTGACACCTCATAAGTAAAGATTTCACTCTGGAGATCTCCTTGCGGCTACCTCCAGTTGAGACAAAATGCTTGAGTTTCCTCCTCAGACCCTGATACAGGCGGTACCTGCTCGGACTCCTGAGGCTCCAGAGCTGGCGGAAGAATCTCGCTACCCTTTTCTTGAACATCTCCCACCACTTAATACTTACTACTACAAAGATCCAGTAAGGGTACCTGACTCTGAAAAAAATCCTCAAAGGACTGTCTTATCTCCACTTCTTCCAAGAGAGACCAATTGAGCCTCCAAAAACCTCTTCCCATCCGGAGGGTCTCTGTAACATTCAGAGAAAACAAAATTAATGAGTGGTAGAACTCCACCTCAATAACAGACACTGCTGAAGAGACAGGTTTTATTTAAAGGAGGAAGCTATTTATTCTGGACCTACAGTTACCTCTATGATAGGTGAACCCCTCGTGGCCTGGGGTGTGCCGGATGTGGACATCCACCGGGCGAACCTCACTAGCTATACTATTAAGGGCGACGCTATCATAAGTCAGCTTGTCTCTGGAACCTGCTCTATCTCGGAGCCTCGTGACAGCATTGAAGTCCCCTCCAAACACAACTTGCCGACTTGTAAAAAAGTAGGGCTTGATCCTCATAAAGAGACATTTCCGGTCCCACTTAGATTGGGGACCATAGATGTTAATAAGTCGGAGCTCTTGTCCCTTCATGAGGACATCTAAGATCAGGCACCTCCCTATTTCTAACTGAATAACCCATCGGCCTTCCACCGGTGCGGTAAAAAGGACCGCCACTCCGCTATACGGCTCGGCTGCAAGAGACCAATAGGAGGGCCCGAGTCTCCACTCCCTCTTAGCCTTAAACACGTCGGCCATGTTTGGCAGCCTAGTCTCTTGCAAGAAGAAAATGTCAGCTTCAACCCGACTGAGAAAATCAAAGGCGGCAAATCTGGCTGTATTTGACTTTATGCTGGCGACATTAATGAACGCCAGCGTCAACGGAGTGGGTACCACCATCATGGTGATTGAGTTAGATGGCTTTCTTCTTCCCACTCCCCCTCTGCCCCAGAGGAGGAATCCTTCCCCCTCTTTAATGACACGGAGGTGTCCATTCCCGCGCTTTTCTTTTTATAGTCCTCGTCTCCGGACTCTGGGCCAGTCCCTCCCTCCAAGGACCTTACATCCCTAGTAGGAGACTCGGCACCCCCTGTAAGCCCCGCCAAAGCCGGAACCTCTCTCTCAGCTTCCTACTCAGAGAAAGAGATGTTCTCCAGGGCTTGGAACCGGTTAGAAAGACCAACCAGAGGGGAGTCCGTTTTTTCTTCCTTAGGTACCTTGGTCAGAGCAGGAGATGTTTTATCTCCCTTCTTTCTCTTCTTTTTGGTGCCGAGCTTATGCTTGTTCTCTAGCCACTGCCTATTATCCTCATCCATACTTTCATAATGGGAGTATTCGGAGGCAGTGGCGCTTTCCTCCCTGTGGATCCTCCTGATCTCCTCATCCAACTCATCATCCCTCAGTGCCTCAGCAGCAAGACTGGCGTCCAGGACAGGGCCGCCCCAGTAGCCCGGGGCTCGCCCAGTTCCCTCTCCTGTCTGCGCTTGCCTAGACGCTTCAGCTGGGCAGGGTCTTTTTATTGCTTTTCCTCCTTGGCCCCTCGGCTCCCTCACCCCTGCTAGTCCCTTCCCCAGCAGAATCAGCCTCACGGCTTTCTCCCACCGGAGTCACTGTTGCATTAGAGAAGGAGCGAGGACATTGGCTGAATGAGTGACCTAAGTGACCACACAAGTGGCACCTAATCTCCACACAAGATGCAGCAAGATGGCCGATATTCCCACACATGCACATTTCTGCACAGTGCAGTTTGCACTGAAGTGTGTGGGGTCGCCGCACCTGTGACAGAGCTTCGGTTGCCCCTGGTAGAAGACCTGGATACGATCCCTACCCAGGAAGGCAGATGATGGAATGTGGGCAACCGTACCACCTGAATGCTTAAGTTTTACCATAAACGTCCAGGCCCCTGACCAGATACCAAACTCATCATGGTTCTTCTTTAGCATCTCCACCACCTCTCCATATCGGCCAAGCCACGTCATGATGTCATAACAAGAAAGCGACTTGTTTCAAGTCATCACGGTCACTTTCTTGATGTGGTTTTGGCGAGACACCACCTGAATGGCAAAGTCTCGCCAGCCAGGCTATTTCTTTTTTTTTTTTTGCCAACTCATAATTCGACCAGAAGAGCTCAAGTCCCTCTGGCCGAACAAGGCTGAAATCAAACTCAAGCGTGGAATAGGGATGTATCAAGGCATAGATATCAACCGCCTTGAAGCCCATCTTCAGCAGGAGCTCCACAACCTTAGACCTTGGAGGACACGCATCACTGCCTCTCTACGGAAGACGAACCACATTCCTACGCACACTACCCGGCCCGGCTGTTGGGAGGGACCACATTGTCTCCCCCCCGCTTTTTGCTCTCGGAAGGCCCCGAGGCCATGCCTCTCTATCCAGAAGTATAGATCAACCTCTCGACCCTCTACCAATAGTGATATCTCCCCCTTTAGAGCCTCCAGGAGACGCTGCTGCAACATGCCGTCCCGAGAGCCCGAAGACGAGGAGGATGCCCTACTTCCCCCGTAGGTGACAGTGGCATAACTCCTGATGGGTTCTGCCACCACCGAGGGGCAACTGGACCAGTGACCACATCCACACCAACAGTATCACTATTAACCACCTCTATAACACCCTCACCCGCCTCCACACCACTAGGGAGAGATTTTTTCTCATCCATACCCCCCACCACATTCACTCCTGCTGGACCAGTGACAACAGGGGGCGACATTTTGACCTCCGCATCATCAGGCACAAGTGGCTCAGTCTCCTCCACATCACTGGAGGCAACCTCACCCTGGTCTTACATGTGCCCTCCGCATCATCAGTTGATATTTTTCGTTTCTTAACTGTTGCTACCACGAGAAGCTGATCCTTTATATCAGTATCTTGTTGACCAGCGGCGCCAACACAGAATAGGACTTTGGTAGGACCAGGACTTGCAGCCCCTGCAACCCCCTCACTCTGCCGCCGATTCTCAACTAAGTGATCGGCGGCTACAGCATTCAGAGGCACTGAGGCTACCGGAGCTGCCCTCGACACTGAGCCGCTCCCCCCTCCCACTGAAGAGCGCACCATAGTATCGTGACCTGAGCGTTTGCCCGCCGCCGGGCCTCCCTCACTGTCCAGCCTCTCGGCTGATGCACCTCCTGCTACGTCCCCACTACTACAAACAGAGACGGAGCTCTGAGCCTATCTACCATACATTACATTACTGATCCTGAGTTACCTCCTGTATTATACTCCAGAGCTGCACTCACTATTCTGCTGGTGGAGTCACTGTGTACATACATTACATTACTGATCCTGAGTTACATCCTGCATTATACTCCAGAGCTGCACTCACTATTCTGCTGGTACAGTCACTGTGTATATACATTACATTACTGATCCTGAGTTACATCCTGTATTATACTCCAGAGCTGCACTCACTATTCTGCTGGTGGAGTCACTGTGTACATACATTACATTACTGATCCTGAGTTACCTCCTGTATTATACTCCAGAGCTGCACTCACTATTCTGCTGGTGCAGTCACTGTGTACATACATTACTGATCCTGAGTTACATCCTGTATTATACTCCAGAGCTGCACTCACTATTCTGCTGGTGCAGTCACTGTGTACATACATTACATTACTGATCCTGAGTTACATCCTGTATTATACCCCAGAGCTGCACTCACTATTCTGCTGGTGCAGTCACTGTGTACATACATTACATTACTGATCCTGAGTTACATCCTGTATTATACTCCAGAGCTGCACTCACTATTCTGCTGGTGGAGTCACTGTGTACATACATTACATTACTGATCCTGAGTTACATCCTGTATTATACTCCAGAGCTGCACTCACTATTATGCTGGTGCAGTCACTGTGTACATACATTACATTACTGATCCTGAGTTACATCCTATATTATACCCCAGAGCTACACTCACTATTCTGCTGGTGCAGTCACTGTGTACATACATTACATTACTGATCCTGAGTTACATCCTGTATTATACTCCAGAGCTGCACTCACTATTCTGCTGGTGCAGTCACTGTGTGCATACATTACATTACTGATCCTGAGTTACATCCTGTATTATACTCCAGAGCTGCACTCACTATTCTGCATGTGTACAGACACTGACTGAGCACCTATTTTTCGAGATGTTGGTCAGTCTATACGGGAGCTTGTCACTTATCATCAGGATAACCTTTGTGCAGAGAATATACAAACTGTGAATGCTCTGGAGTATGATACAGGATGTAACTCAGGATCAGTAATGTAATGTATGTACACAGTGACTGCACCAGCAGAATAGTGAGTGCAGCTCTGGAGTATGATACAGGATGTAACTCAGGATCAGTAATGTAATGTATGTGCACAGTGACTGCACCAGCAGAATAGTGAGTGCAGCTCTGGAGTATGATACAGGATGTAACTCAGGATCAGTAATGTAATGTATGTACACAGTGACTGCACCAGCAGAATAGTGAGTGCAGCTCTGGAGTATGATACAGGATGTAACTCAGGATCAGTAATGTAATGTATGTACACAGTGACTGCACCAGCAGAATAGTGAGTGCAGCTCTGGAGTATGATACAGGATGTAACTCAGGATCAGTAATGTAATGTATGTGCACAGTGACTGCACCAGCAGAATAGTGAGTGCAGCTCTGGAGTATGATACAGGATGTAACTCAGGATCAGTAATGTAATGTATGTACACAGTGACTGCACCAGCAGAATAGTGAGTGCAGCTCTGGAGTATGATACAGGATGTAACTCAGTATCAGTAATGTAATGTATGTACACAGTGACTGCACCAGCAGAATAGTGAGTGCAGCCCTGGAGTATAATACAGGATGTAACTCAGGATCAGTAATGTATGTACACAGTGACTGCACCAGCAGAATAGTGAGTGCAGCTCTGGAGTATGATACAGGATGTAACTCAGGATCAGTAATGTAATGTATGTACACAGTGACTGCACCAGCAGAATAGTGAGTGCAGCCTGGAGTATAATACAGGATGTATCTCAGGATCAGTAATGTAATGTATGTACACAGTGACTGCACCAGCAGAATAGTGAGTGCAGCTCTGGAGTATAATACAGGAGGTAACTCAGGATCAGTAATGTATGTGCACAGTGACTGCACCAGCAGAATAGTGAGTACAGCTCTGGAGAATAATACATGATGTAACTCAGGATCAGTAATGTATGTACACAGTGACTGCACCAGCAGAATAGTGAGTGCAGCTCTGGAGTATAATACAGGATGTAACTCAGGATCAGTAATGTAATGTATGTACACTGTGACTGCACCAGCAGAATAGTAAGTGCAGCTCTAGAGTATAATACAGGATGTAACTCAGGATCAGTAATGTAATGTATGTACACAGTGACTGCACCAGCAGAATTAGTGAGTGCAGCTCTGGAGTATAATACAGGATGTAACTCAGGATCAGTAATGTATGTACACAGTGACTGCACCAGCAGAATAGTGAGTGCAGCTCTGGGTATAATACAGGATGTAACTCAGGATCAGTAATGTAATGTATGTACACAATGACTGCACCAGCAGAATAGTGAGTGCAGCTCTGGAGTATAATACAGGATGTAACTCAGGATCAGTAATGTATGTACACAGTGACTGCACCAGCAGAATAGTGAGTGCAGCTCTGGAGTATAATACAGGATGTAACTCAGGATCAGTAATGTATGTACACAGTGACTGCACCAGCAGAATAGTGAGTGCAGCTCTGGGGTATAATACAGGATGTAACTCAGGATCAGTAATGTAATGTATGTACACAGTGACTGCACCAGCAGAATAGTGAGTGCAGCTCTGGAGTATAATACAGGATGTAACTCAGGATCAGTAATGTAATGTATGTACACAGTGACTACACCAGCAGAATAGTGAGCGCAGCTCTGGGTATAATACAGGAGGTAACTCAGATCAGTAATGTAATGTATGTACACAGTGACTGCACCAGCAGAATAGTGA
The DNA here is from genome assembly GCA_033576555.1 of Oophaga sylvatica. NCBI lineage: Eukaryota > Metazoa > Chordata > Amphibia > Anura > Dendrobatidae > Oophaga > Oophaga sylvatica. The sequence continues at coordinate 18,174 of JARQOD010006290.1, forward strand.
GGGCAGCTCTGGAGTATAATACAGGATGTAACTCAGGATCAGTAATGTAATGTATGTACACAGTGACTCCACCAGCAGAATAGTGAGGGCAGCTCTGGAGTATAATACAGGATGTAACTCAGGATCAGTAATGTAATGTATGTACACAGTGCTCACCCAAATAGTGAGGCAGTTGGAGTAAAACAGGATGTAACTCAGATCAGTAATGAATATGTACGAGTGCACTGCTACCACAAATAGTGAGCAGCCTGGTATAATACAGGATGTAACTCAGGATCAGTAATGTAATTATGTACACAGTGACTGCACCAGCAGAATAGTGAGTGCAGCTCTGGGTATAATACAGGATGTAACTCAGGATCAGTAATGTAATGTATGTACACAGTGACTGCACCAGCAGAATAGTGAGTGCAGCTCTGGAGTATAATACAGGAGGTAACTCAGGATCAGTAATGTAATGTATGTACACAGTGACTGCACCAGCAGAATAGTGAGTGCAGCTCTGGGTATAATACAGGATGTAACTCAGGATCAGTAATGTAATGTATGTACACAGTGACTGCACCAGCAGAATAGTGAGTGCAGCTCTGGAGTATAATACAGGGAAAGTGTAATTAGATAACAGTGTGCACCAGCAGAAAGTGAGTCAGCTCTGGGTATAACAGGTGAACTGATCAAGTTGACACATGACGCACCCGAATAGTGAGTGCAGCTCTGGAGTATAATACAGGATGTAACTCAGGATCAGTAATGTAATGTATGTACACAGTGACTGCACCAGCAGAATAGTGAGTGCAGCTCTGGAGTATAATACAGGATGTAACTCAGGATCAGTAATGTATGTACACAGTGACTGCACCAGCAGAATAGTGAGTGCAGCTCTGGAGTATAATACAGGATGTAACTCAGGATCAGTAATGTAATGTATGTACACAGTGACTGCACCAGCAGAATAGTGAGGGCAGCTCTGGGGTATAATACAGGATGTAACTCAGGATCAGTAATGTGAATGTATGTACAGTGACTGCACCAGCAGAATAGTGAGTGCAGCTCTGGGTATAATACAGGATGTAACTCGGATCAGTAATGTAATGTATGTACACAGTGACTGCACCAGCGAATAGTGAGTGCAGCTCTGGAGTATAATACAGGATGTAACTCAGGATCAGTAATGTAATGTATGTACACAGTGACTGCACCAACAGAATAGTGAGTGCAGCTCTGGATATAATACAGGATGTAACTCCGGATCAGTAATGTAATGTATGTACACAGTGACTGCACCAGCAGAATAGTGAGGGCAGCTCTGGGTATAATACAGGATGTAACTCAGGATCAGTAATGTAATGTATGTACACAGTGACTCCACCAGCAGAATAGTGATGCAGCTCTGGAGTATAATACAGGATGTAACTCAGGATCATAATAATATATGTACACAGTGACTGCACCAGCAGAATAGTGAGTGCAGCTCTGGGGTATAATACAGGATGTAACTCAGGATCAGTAATGTAATGTATGTACACAGTGACTCCACCAGCAGAATAGTGAGTGCAGCTCTGGAGTATAATACAGGAGGTAACTCAGGATCATAATGTAATGTATGTACACAGTGACTGCACCAGCAGAACAGTGAGTGCACTCTGGAGTATATACAGGATGTACTCAGGATCAGTAATGTAATGTATGTACACAGTGACTGTACCAGCAGAACAGTGAGTGCAGCTCTGAGTATAATACAGATGTAACTCAGGATCAGTAATGTAATGTATGTACACAGTGACTGCACCAGCAGATAGTGAGTGCAGCTCTGGAGTATAATACAGGATGTAACTCAGGATCAGTAATGTATGTACACAGTGACTGCACCAGCAGAATAGTGAGTGCAGCTCTGGAGTATAATACAGGATGTAACTCAGGATCAGTAATGTAATGTATTACACAGTGACTGCACCAGCATAATAGTGAGTGCAGCTCTGGAGTATAATACAGGATGTAACTCAGGATCATAATGTAATGTATGTACACAGTGACTGCACCAGCAGAACAGTGAGTGCAGCTCTGGAGTATAATACAGGATGTAACTCAGGATCAGTAATGTAAGTATGTACACAGTGACTGCACCAGCAGAATAGTAAGTGCAGCTCTGGGGTATAATACAGGAGGTAACTCGGATCATAATGTAATGTATGTACACAGTGACTGCACCAGCAGAATAGTGAGTGCAGCTCTGGGTATAATACAGGATGTAACTCAGGATCAGTAATGTAATGTATGTACACATGACTGCACCAGCAGAATAGTGAGTGCAGCTCTGGGTATAATACAGGATGTAACTCAGGATCAGTAATGTAATGTATGTACACAGTGACTGCACCAGCAGAATAGTGAGTGCAGCTCTGGGGTATAATACAGGATGTAACTCAGTATCAATAATGTATGTACACAGTGACTGCACCAGCAGAAATAGTGAGTGCAGCTCTGGGGTATAATACAGGATGATAACTCAGGATCAGTAATGTAATGTATGTACACAGTGACTGCACCAGCAGAATAGTGAGTGCAGCTCTGGAGTATAATACAGGATGTAACTCAGGATCAGTAAAGTAATGTATGTACATAGTGACTGCACCAGCAGAATAGTGAGTGCAGCTCTGGAGTATACAGGTCCTTCTCAAAAAATTAGCATATAAGTCTAAATTTCATTATTTTCCATAATGTAATGATTACAATTAAACTTTCATATATTTTAGATTCATTACACACCAACTGAAATTTGTCAGGTCTTTTATTGTTTTAAATACTGATGATTTGGCATACAACTTCTGATAACCCAAAAAACCTGTCTCAAAAAATTAACATATTTCACCCGTCCAATAAAATAAAAGTATTTTTTAAAAACAAACAAAAAAACATCAAATAATAATGTTCAGTTATGCACTCAATACTTGGTCGGGAATCCTTTGGCAGAAATGACTGCTTCAATGGCGGCGTGGCATGGAGGCAATCAGCCTGTGACACGCTGAAGGTGCTATGGAGGCCCAGGATGCTTCGTAAGCGGCCTTAAGCTCATCCAGAGTGTTGGGTCTTGCGTTCTCTCAACTTTTCCCTTCACAATATCCCACAGATTCTCTATGGGTTCAGGTCAGGAGAGTTGGCAGGCCAATTGAGCACAGTAATACCGTGGTCAGTAAACCATTTACCAGTGATTTTGGCACTGTGAGCAGGTGCCAGGTCGTGCTGAAAAATGAAATCTTCATCTCCATAAAGCATTTCAGCCGATGGAAGCATGAAGTGCTCCAAAATCTCCTGATAGCTAGCTGCATTGACCCTGCCCTTGATGAAACACAGTGGACCAACACCAGCAGCTGACATGGCACCCCCACACCATCACTGACTGTGGGTACTTGACACTGGACTTCAGGCATTTTGGCATTTCCTTCTCCCAGTCTTCCTCCAGACTCTGGCACCTTGATTTCCGAAGACATGCAAATTTGCTTTCAGAAAAAAGTACTTGGGACCACTTAGCAACAGTCCAGTGCTGCTTCTCTGTAGCCCAGGTCAGGCGCTTCTGCCGCTGTTTATGGTTCAAAAGGGGCTTTACCTGGGGAAAGCGGCACCGTAGCCCATTTCCTGCACACGCCTGTGTACGGTGGCTCTGGATGTTTCTTACTCCGACTCAGTCCACTGCTTCCTCAGGTTCCCCAAGGTCTGGAATCGTCCTTCTCCACAATCTTCCTCAGGGTCCGTCACCTCTTCTCGTTGTACAGCGTTTTCTGCCACATTGTTTCCTTCCAACAGACTTCCCATTGAGGTGCCTTGATACAGCACTCTGGAACAGCCTATTTGTTGAGAAATTTCTTTCTGGGTCTTACCCTCTTGCTTGAGGGTGTCAATGATGGCCTTCTTGACATCAGTCAGGTCGCTAGTCTTACCCATATGGGGGTTTTGAGTAATAAAACCAGGCAGGGAGTTTTTAAAAGCCTCAGAATCTTTTGCATGTGTTTAGAGTTTAATTAGTTGATCAGAAGATTAGGGTAATAGTCGTTTAGAGAACCTTTTATTGATAAGCTAATTTTTGAGACAGGTTTTTTGGTTTATCAGGAGTTGTATGCCAAAATCATCATATTAAAACAATAAAAGACCTGACAAATTTCAGTTGGTGTGTAATGAATCTAAAATATATGAAAGTTTAATTGTAAATCATTACATTATGGAAAATTATGAAATTTAGCACTAAAATGCTAATTTTTTGAGAAGGACCTGTAATACAGGATGTAACTCAGGATCAGTAATGTATGTACACAGTGACTGCACCAGCAGAATAGTGAGTGCAGCTCTGGAGTATAATGCAGGATGTATAAGTGCTTTAGTCTCGGTGCGTCCTGTTTGTGCGGTTGTCTTCTCTTTCTTGTTCCTTTTTTTCTCTGTTGTTTTTTGTACGTTGTGCTTGGTCTGTGCTATCGCCTCTTCTTTCTTTCTTTTTTTTTTTTCTTCTCCTTTCTTTATTCTTTCCCTTATATCTGTTGCTCCAAGAACTGTGAGATCCTAAAAACTTTGCACTTAGAGAGCAGCTGATTACTGTGCGTGGAGCCACTCTTGTCTGTATGTTGTGGGGGCGGTAATTTACTCGCCCCCCGGAGACTTCCTCTCGCTGCTGCATCGATGGTGGAGCTCTGCTCTCTCCGGCGCGGTGATTGTGTCTTTACGTGTCTCAGTATAAATCATCTGTGTTTTGCAGCAAGGACAAGGCCGCGGCCTCGAGGGATGGAGCCTCCGGTCCTTATAAAGAAGCCTGGACCAAAGGTCCGTTATACGAAGACCTGTACACGCAGGACGTGGTCATCAGCATGGAGGAGCAGGAGGAGAGAGCGCCCACCGAGGCCAAAGCCGTGAAGGAGAGGCCCATCTGGCTGCGGGAGAGAAACCGTGCAGGGCGGCGCTTACAGTGAACCCAGCGACGCTAAAGACGGTGAGCGATGGGGGAGGGGAGCGCTGCACACAGCCAGGACAGGCGCTCGGACAGTAGGTGACGGGAAGCTGCCACCTGGGACCTGTCCCCCCCATTGTGTGCAGCGTTGGGTGGGGACCCCTGTCAGCGTCACCCTCTATCTCCTCACCTTCTGTCTTCCTCCAGGTCTGGACTCGGAGTCTTTCCAGGAAGATGGCCGCATCATGGCGGATGAGAATGAGGAGGTGATGCAAGCGCTGCTCATTCACGAGAAAAAGAGCGCAGCAGGCGGCGCGGCGGGAATCTCGTCCGCAGCGAGTGGAAACGCCGGAGGCGGGCAGCGATTCAGACAGCGACACCAGCGAGTCTGACCAGGATAGCCCCGTGACGCGGCACCCTGTGAGCGCAGCCTCCCGCCTGATGGAGGTGGAGGATGACGAAGACGACGAGTTTGAGGAGGTATCTGCCGACCCCACGCTGACCATTGGCGGGCGGCCCTACCTGTACAGCGAGGTCAGCCAACGCCCCGAGCTGGTGGCGCAGATGACCCCCCAGGAGAAGGAGGCGTACATAGGGATTGGGCAGAGGGTGTTTGAGGACCTGTACGACTGAGCTGCCGCCATGTTTGTACCGCAGCACTCAGACAACCACGTCCCCCGCAGGCCACACGGGGGCGCCACCATTTGTTACAAATACTTTGTTTTTCATTTTACCTTTCGAGTAATGGAGGGGTGCAATAATTTATTATTAAACCGGCTCCTGCAGATCATCTCCGACACTAGCAGGAGGGCATCATCAAGTGTAGTTTAGATTGTGCCCCCTCCTCCAGGCTCGGTATATAGGGGTTAATCTGGTTTTATTAGGTTTTTATTACTTTTTGCTTTAGGCTGATAACAGAGAGAACAGCTGGCGGGTCAGTACCTCTAGTAGCAGTATTACGTCCCGTCCTGGTGCCATAATCGCTGTTTCGCAGAGCTCTCGGGTCAATTTGGCCCGTTCTCAGGAGACTTCACTTAAAGGGCCGGTGTCCATCTTCTGTAAATAAATTTCAGTTGTATCAGCATAAAGAAACCTGCAGCTTTCTGGCTCCAAGATCTCTGCTTGCTGTCACTGATGATGTGTCCTCTGTGAGCTGAAATCTCCAGGATTTTACCTGCGCTGATACATTTTAATAAAAATGCCAACCAGTTGTTTTCAGGGTTACCTAGGCTGACACATTGTAACAAACACATCAGCTGTGTGACAGAGTTCAGAGCGATTATCGGCATTCAGTGACATCAAGCAGAGGTCTTGAAAATGGTGAAAATCTGAAATGAACTTAGTCCGTTTCAGATCTGTTTTGTTGGTTAGCTTTGACCTAGAAGTGGATTCGTCTCTTTAAGTCTTAAAGGGGAACCTCCTACATTTTCTGAACATGTCGCATAGAAGTCAGTGGGGTCGGACATCTTGTGTATCGGATTATTGTCGCATCTGAAACAAACTGTTATAAAGTAGCAGAACGTGACATTAAAACAGTTATTTTGTCAGTGACGAAGAATCGGACGAGCGTTTTGACGCTTAATGTGGCGTCCAACAAAATCTACTTGATTTCCCTTTTAAGTGAACCTGTGTCCTTTACCTACTGAGCCATCGAATATTGCAGCCCATCGGCGTCCACGTTTCATTGACGTGATTGGTGGACACCGGATGTGTTTTCTTCCTCTGTGATGGCGGCTGCCTCGTTTTCCATCAGCGGGAGAAGATGACGCCATGTAGCGGTTTTACTCGTCCTGCGATCACCGATCTGTGGATTTTAAACGATTTCTGTGAATTGTTTTTAGATTTTCTTTTTTATTATTTTTTGCTGGAATAAAATTTTTGCATTTTTAATATTGTAAGATTTATTTTAGGGACTTTTGGTGTTGGTGAAAATCCGTGGTAAATATAAAGCCTCATCTCTGGTCATGTTACTTGGCTTTTCCCTTTGTGGAAAGGCTGGTGACCACCGTACAATACATCCACTATGACCCAGCTTTCCCAGACCCTGAATGCCAGACCCGTATTCCCATTGACAGGGCTGGAGTCTGGGGAAGCCGGGTATCGGAATGTATGGGGCCATAGGAGTTGTCACCTGTAGTTGTGATCCTTTGGCTCCAGAGTAAGTGCTGCCATATAATTCCCGTGTGCTGCTACAGTCATGGCCAAAAGTTTTGAGAATGACACAAATATTATATTTCACATGATCTGCTGCCCTCTGGTTTTTATGTGTGTTTGACAGATGTTTTTATCACAGACAGAAATATAATAATTGTAAACATATGAGTAACAAAAGCTTATATTGACAGTTAGAATGAGTTAATGCAGCAAGTCAATATTTGCAGTGTTGCCCTTCTTCTTCAGGACCTCTGCAATTCTCCCTGGCATGCTCTCAATCAACTTCTGGAACCAATGTCCATTCTTGCACAATCAATGCTTTCATTTTCTCAGAATTTTTAGGTTTTTGTTTGTCCACCCGTCTCTTGATGATTGACCACAAGTTCTCAATGGGATTAAGATCTGGGGAGTTTCCAGGCCATGGACCCAAAATCTCTATGTTTTGTTCCCTGAGCCATTTAGTTATCACCTTTGCTTTATGGCAAGGTGCTCCATCATGCTGGAAAAGGCATTGTTGATCGCCAAATGCTCTTGGAGGGTTGGGAGAAGTTGCTCTTGGAGGACATTCTGGTACCATTCTTTATTCATGGCTGTGTTTTAGGCAAGACTGTGAGAGAGCCGATTCCCTTGGCTGAGAAGCAACCCAACAATGAATGGTTTCAGGATGCTTAACAGTTGGCATGAGACAAGACTGGTGGTAGCGCTCACCTTGTCTTCTCCGAATGAGGCGTTTTCCTGATGTCCCAAACAATCGAAAAGGGATTCATCAGAGAAAATAACTTTACCCAGTCCTCAGCAGTCCACTCCCTGTACCTTTTGCAGAATATCAGTCTGTCCATATTTTTTTTCTGGGAAGAAGTGGCTTCTTTGCTGCCCTCCTTGAGACCAGGCCTTGCTCCAAGAGTCTCCGCCTCACAGTGCGTGCAGATGCACTCACACCTGCCTGCTGCCATTTCCCGAGCAAGCTCTGCACTGCTGGTAGCCCGATCCCACAGCTGAAACACTTTTAAGAGACGGTCCTGGTGCTTGCTGGTCTTTCTTGGGCGCCCTGGAGCCTTTTTGGCAACAATGGAACCTCTCTCCTTGAAGTTCTTGATGATGCGATAGATTGTTGACTGAGGTGCAATCTTTCTAGCTGCGATACTCTTCCCTGTTAGGCCATTTTTGTGCATTGCAATGATGACTGCACGTGTTTCTTTAGAGATAACCATGGTTAACAGAAGAGAAACAATGATGCCAAGCACCAGCCTCCTTTTAAAGTGTCCAGTGGTGTCATTCTTACTTAATCATGACAGATTGATCTCCAGCCATGTCCTCATCAACACCCACACCTGTGTTAATGGAGCAATCACTGAAAAGAGTTAGCTGGTCCCTTTTAAGGCAGGGCTGCAATGATGTTGAAATGTGTTTTTGGGGATAAAGTTCATTTTCTAGCCAAATATTGACTTTACAAGTAATTGCTGTTAAGCTGATCACTCTTTATAACATTCTGGAGTATATGCAAATTACCATTAGAAAAAGTGAAGCAGTAGACTTTGTAAAAATTAATATTTGTGTCATTCTCAAAACTTTTGGCCATGACTGTATATCCTGCCTGTAACACATCATGGCTACGTAATGCATAGCAGTACTATGCAGTGCGGCTCCTGTGCCTGGCGGTAATATCTCTGAGAGCGACGGCCTCTGCTGATAACTACAGATCGGAAAGTGTCCACGGTCAATTATACCGAGCGATAATCCAGAGCAGACCTGGAAACGGCTGCACAATTTACAGGGGAAGTGCGGCGCGGATAGAAATCAGTGGGATAGCACAAAAGGAAGCGCAGATGAGATCTGTAGTGACAGAAAAATGGCTCAAGATGTCTTAATGTCCGGGCCACGCGGATTCCCCACTGTAACGTCATCACTGTGTCCTGTCCGAAGGGGATTATATGAGAAGCTTATACTAATGTGGAGGAATGTTTTCAGGGCTGGCATGGGGGACATGCCAAATGGGCATCCCCAAATAATCGGCAGCGATTACGAGAAGAAATAGAAATAATAAGAGCAGTCCTGCATAATCCGTTCAGCTTCTGATTTTAAAAGCGCAGCAGGACCTTTGGTGACATCAGACCAAAGGTCCTGTATTCTGAGAGTCTGGAGCAGGCGCGTACAGGGTGGTACGTCCTCTACAGTGAGGATGTGGATTGTGTTTTGTGTGTGTTATATAGGAGCAGGTCAGAGGAAAATTCAAAGGTGCTAAAATGTCAGCGATCACCCGCTTATCATGCTGCTCGGTCATTGGATTGTTCTCGCAGCACATCACCTGGTGTAAGCGGCAGATGTGCTGCTGATAACATGATACTGTATGAGAAAGGATTGATCTCTTAGTGACTGTTCTGTGCCTGTTAGTCGTCATCAGCCGGTGTGAAGTGGCCGGTAAACAAGGCTGAACCACTATAGTCTCTGGTAATAACCTCCAGCCCCCGCCGTGCCGTCCACAGAACAGCCGGGGTGCAGAGCTCACCGATACCAGCGCTGTTCTGTAATAGGAGCCACCTGGTAACATTTCTTCCTCCTGAATTTTCCCTATCAAATTAAGAAGTGGAAGAACCGCAGCAACTCAGCCACGCGGTTGGGGACCCCGTAACGGTAAAGAGTGGGGGCTGAGTGCTGAGGAGCAGAGTGTAGAAAAGTCACCACAAGCTCTGCTGACCCATAACTGCAGAGTAGACCACCTCTGGTGTCAGTACAAACACTGCGCCCCCGCCGGGAGCTTCATGGCCGAGCAGCTGCATGCAGCCGTACATCACCAAGCACAAGGCCGAGCGTCGGATGGAGTGGTGTAAGGAATGTGTAGTTGTCCTGATACGTTTGTGTAGCATATCTTCAGCCTACTTACAGAGGATTCCCAGTGTGTGCAGCAGTGTTCAGAAACATTTACGTCAACCCCACTTCCCCTCCACACCGGAAAGAGTGTCAAGAAGCAAGCTCCATCCAGGTAAGAAAAAAATGATGCATCATGGGAGGTATTTTGGGAGCTGGATATATAATGGCTGACGTGGCTTTATTGGAGGTGGAGTCTGTTCTTGGAATGATAGTGGATGAGGACCACTCATGGGGGGTTTGGTGCAGATTCATTCAAAAACGTTGCAAAATGGAGTGAGCTGGTCAATATACACCATGTTCCAAATTATTATGCAAAAGATATTTTTCTCTGATTTTCCTAAGTGGTCGGTGCAGATGACAGTCAGTCTAATAAAAGTCATCACCCGTTAGAGGATACATCAAATTTTATTGAAGAAACCTCCCAATGATAACAGTATAATCCCACAATGAATAAACCTCAGAATGCTCCAGATTATTAGACAGGAGAATTTCTGAACATTTGATCTGTTGTAAAGATCTGAAAATGCTCATTTGTGGAATCTGCAGCATTAGGAGGTCACATTCACTGAACAAAAAAGCTACTTAACTCCAGAACCTCCTAACAGGCCAAGTTACAGGTAACATAGGACCTTCTGTGATGTTCACCTTCACAATTCTTACATCCATTGGACTTGTGAGGTTTTGGAGAGTTTCTTCTTGTATTTCTTGCCTCCCAGAGCTGGGTTTTGATGTGATCGGCCTCCCACCCTCTAGATCTTTTCTTGATGATACTCCAAAGGTTCTCTATAGGGTTGAGGTCAGGGGAGGATGGTGGCCACACCATGAGTTTAATCTCCTTCTAGGCCCATAGCAGCCAATGACTCAGGTCTTCTTTGCAGCATGAGATGGGCATTGCGCATGAAGATGATTTTGCTCCTGAGTTTTCTGCTTTTTATACCATGGAAGAAAGTTGTCAGTCAAAACTCTATATACTTTGCAGAGGTCATTTTTCACACCTTCAGGAACCTTAAAGGGCCCTACCAGCTGTTTCCCCATGATTCCGGCCCAAAACATGACTCCTCCACCTCCTTGCTGACGCCGCAGCCTTGCTGGGACATGGTGGCCATCCACCAACCATCCACTACTCCCATCCATCTGGACCATCCAGGATTGCTCAACACTCATCAGTAAAAAAGACTGTTTGAAAATTAGTCTTCATGTATGTCTGGGCCCACTGCAACCGTTTCTGCTTGTGAGCACTAGGGGTGGCCGAATAGTAGGTATATGCACCACAGCAAGCCTTTGAAGGATCCCACACCTTGAGGTTCGAGGGACTCCAGAGGCACCAGCAGCTTCAAAATATCTGTTTGCTGGTTTGTAATGGCTTTTTAGCAGCTCTTTAATCCGATGAACTTGCCTGGCAGAAACCTTCCTCATTTTGCCTTTATCAGCACGAACACGTCTGTGCTCAGAATCAGCCACAAATCTCTTAACGTACGATGATCAAGCTTAAGTTTTCGGGAAATATCTAATGTTTTCATCCCTTGACCAAGAGCTATTTGATGCTTTTCAGCACCAGAGAGATCCTTTTTCTTTCCCATGTTACTTGAAAACTCTGGCTTGCCTAATAGTGTGGAACATCCAGTTTTCCTTTTATTTGGCTCACATGGCAAACTAATTATCACAGGTATCTGAGATTGATTTCATGATCCAAAGAACCCGAGACACAATACCATCAATGGGTTTCATTTACAAAAAAAAACAAAAACACTGACACTTAACCCCTTAACGACCGCCGATATGCCTTTTAACGGTGGTAGTTAAGGGTACTTAAACCACAGCGCCTTTAACGGCGCTGTGGAAAAAGTGAATAGCGCCCCCACAGTCGGATTTTCTCCGGGTTCGGCTGCCTGGGTAGCCGAGACCCCAAGAACATGAATCGGGTCGGTTTACCGACCCCGTTGTTGCGATCGCCGTTATTAACCCTATAACGCGATCGCAACAAAAAAAAATAATGTGCCATTTAATTTCTCTCTCCTCTGATGTGACGGACATCAGAGGAGAAGAAAAAGGGTCCCCGATCACCCCCTTTGGCCCCCGATCCCTCCCTGTGGCCCCAGGGCCCTCCTGTTCCGGTGGCGGCGCCATCTTTAATGGCAAGGAAATGGCGGGCGCATGTAGTGCGCCACCCGATGCCGGGGGGGGTTGGGCAATTTTTTTTCTGGGGTCTCAGCTGCTGGGTTAGCCGAGACCCCAGAGAACATGATCCGGGTCGGTATTTACCGACTCCGGTGTGCAGTCGCCATTATAACAGCATAACGGCGAACGCAAAAAAAAAAAGATTTCTCTCCCCTCTGATGTGATCGCACATCAGAGGGTGAAAATTAGGGTCCCCCACCCCCCCCCCCACCCCCCTTTACCTGCAGGTGTCCCCTTTGTGTCCTGCACTCCCACTGTCCTCCGATCCTCCGCGTCTTCTTCCTGAAAAAAAATCTGGGGCAGATTCAAAACTGATTATTATTCTCAAAAGTACTTTTCATCACTGTATAACTATCACAGGGGATCAAATAAAAAAAAAAACAGTACATAAACCCCCCCTTTATCACCCCCTTGTTGGACATATAATAAAATTAGAAATTGATTTATTTTCTTTTTCCTAGGTTAGGGTTAAATTAGGGTAGGCTGGCTTCATAATGCGTTATGCAGACCTTAACGCTGATTCCCCCCAATTTAGGGCGCATGCAAGAGCGATAAACGGAGGGTAAGTTAAAATATGTGTTGAAGGCTGGTAAAAAAAAATGAAATACTTGTTGGTTAATTGGTAATTATTGGGTTTTGGGGTGGTTGGGTTGGAGCTGAATTGAGGGTTTTCCATATTTACACTCAGGGTCTCCAAAACACTGGCGTTAAAAAATTAAAAATGCGCTCCCCCTCCGCCCGCCGTCCCCAAACGTGGTTTACCCCAACATAGGGGTATCACGTACTCAGGACAAATTGACACCATTTTGGGTTTTTCACCTGTTACCCTTGGAAAATAAAAAATTCTGGCTAAAAAATAATTTTGAAAAAAAATTATTTTTTATTTTCACGGCTCTGCGTTTATAAATTTCTGTGAAGCATTGAGGGTTCCAAAGGCCACCACACATCTAATAATTTCCTTGGGGGTCAGTTTCCAAATTTTCACTTCAGGGGTTTCACTGTTTTGGGCCATAAAGGGGCTCGCAAACACAACTTGCGCCCACAGAACATTCCATCAAGTCGCATTCAAAATGGGCTCCTTCCCTTCCAAGTTCCAACCCCAAACAGTGGTTCCACCCCACATATGGGTACACGTACTCAGAAAAAATTGCACAACAACTTTGGGTCCAATTTCTCCTGTTACCCTTGGGAAAAAAAAAATAGGGCTAAAGAATCATTTTTGGAAAAAAATGATTTTTTATTTTCAGGCTTACGTTATAAACTTTTGTGAACACTTTGGGGTTCAAAGGCTCACCACACATTAGATAATTAGTTAAGGGGCTATTTTCCAAAAAGGTGTCTTTTGGGATTTTCCATGTTTAGTGCATCAGGGGTTTTCCAAACGCGACATGGCTCCATTTCAATTCCAGCCAAATTTTTGGTTGAAAAAGTCAAACGGGGTTTTCCCCCAAGCCCTGCCGGGCGCCAAACAGTGGTTCCCCCCCCCCCTAGGGTATCAGCGCTCAGGACAAATTGGACAACAACTTTTTGGTCTAATTTTTCCTGTTACCCTTGGAAAATAAAAATTGGGGGCTAAACGATCATGTTTGTGGAAAAAAATATATTTTTTTTTTCACCCCGGCGTTATAAACTTCTTGAAGCACTTGGGGGTTCAAAGTTTCCAAATGGGGTCATTGTGGGGGGTTTCCACGTTTAGACCATCGGGCCTCTACAAACGCACATGGCGCCACCAATTCTGCGTTGAAAAAGTCAAACGGCGCTCCTTCCCTTCCACTCTGCCATGCACCCAAACATGGTTTACCCCCCACATATGGGTATCCAGCTCAGGACAAATTGCACAAACACTTTGGGGTCTTGTTACCCATGGGAAAATAAAAATTGGGTGAAAAAGATCGTTTTTGTTTGGGAAAAAAATGATTTTTTTTTTCACGGCTCTACGTTTAAACTTGTGAAGCATTGGGGGTTCAAAATGTCACCACAATCTAGATAAGTTCCTTTAAAGGGGTCATTTTTCCAAAATGGGCACTTGTTGGGGGTTTCCAATGTTTTTAGGCACTCAGGGCTCTCTAAAACCCACATGGCTCCAGTCAATTTTTTGCGTTGAAAAGTCAAACGCGCTTCTTCCCTTGCGACCTCTGTGTCACCCAAAAAAATTTTACCCCACAATGGGGTATCGGGTATTAAGGAGAAATTGCACAACAAATTTTGTGGTTCATTTTTTCTTTAACACTTGTTAAAAAAAAAAAAATTGGTTCCGAAGTAAAGTTTTTGCAAAAAAAATTAAATGTTAATTTTTTTCCCTTTCCCCTTGCTTCGTTCCCTGAACACGTAAGGGGTTAATAAATTTGAATGTGGTTTTGAGCACCTTGAAGGGTGCAGTTTTTAGAATGATGTTCACTTTTGGGTATTTTCTATCAATAGACCCCTTAAAGTGACTTCAAATGTGTGTGTCCCTAAATAAAAAAGGTTGGGATAAATGAAAATCGCTGGTCAACTTTTAACCCTTATAACTTGTAAAAAAAAAAAAAAATTTGTTCCCAAATTGTGCTGATGTAAAGTAGACATGGGGAAATGTTATTTATTAAGAAATTTGTGTGACTATCCTCGATTTAAGGGAAAAAAATTTAAAGTTTGAAAATTGCTAAATTTTCAAAATTTTTGCCATATTTCCGTTTTTTTTAAAATAAAAGCAAATCAATACATTTTTTTTTACCACTAACGTGAAGTACAATATTACGAAAAAATAATCTCAGAAGCGCTGGATTCTTTAAAGCTTCCAGAATTTAAAACCCCAAAGGGGTCAAATTGAAAAATTGGCCCGGTCATTAAGCTGCAAAATGGCTCTTCACTAAGGGTTAAAAACCAATTTGCAAAATAATTTGAACATGGTGTAGTGCCCCTGATCATGGTCAGTTGACCTTCCCAACCTCATCTGGCCTGTCAACTCAATACATATAAATCCCGGGGGTCGAGACGGTGAAGAAGGCCCCTGGGGTCCGTACGGGGTTGTTGTCTTTACCATATCACAATTACGGGTAAATATGGTGAAATCATCATCTCCCGGGAGGGCTTTGGCGATGAGGTCGACCCCCTTCTCCAATCTGACCTCCCGTTTTACTTTGACCCCAGGGTTGGCAGTAATGGTGATGTTTTCCTGGAAAGCGCGACTCCAGTGAATTCATACTCGAGCCTGGACCGCTTCCTTCCAAATGAAAAAGGTTTTTCCTTGTATCCGGAGAGATTCGGATAGCTGTTCCCCCCCCTGCCTCGTGCTGCTGTATCCTCCGCTCGGGAGGACAATCATATTACACTCTCATTGGCAGCGCTGTCCGATTATCAGGTGATGAAGGGTCAGTGCAGGGGGAAAGGAGATGTGGACTTACAGATCGTGACCTAACCGTGGCTCAGTTCTGCACCATTGAAATAACGACACGTCTTCACTGCCGGCTTATATAGATCCGGAAAGGGGACCGTGACATCACGGAAATAACTATTACTAAGCCGCCACCTGGTCTACATCTGGTCTCATTTTAAGATATGAAAATGCACATTACCCATAGTACGTTAGCTTCACTGATGCCAACGGCAGGAACCACAAGGTGGACAAGCGCTCAACATCTCCCCATCTTCCCGGCCAACAACAACCACACCTAACTGTTCTGATTTTTGACAATCTTCCTTAGATCGGGTGCTTCTTTCTTGGGCGCTGTCTTTTTTTTCTTTATACACCATCTTGTGCTTCTTCCTTGGACCCTGCTCTTGTGCCCCCCCCTTTGGCAATTTTTGTTCTTTTCGTGGTGCCATCTCTAGTCTTCTTCCTTGGAATATATGTTTGATTCCCACTTGGGACCTTCTCTGTTTTCCCCTTGGATCCATCTCTGGGCATTCACCTGGACGTGCTTCTCCTTTAGGGTTTTCCTTTAGCCACCATTTTTCTGGTTCTCACTTGGACCAATCACTTCTGTTTCTCCTTTGGTGCTTATCTTTGCTTTTGCCTTGGACCCATCACTTCTGGTTTTCCCCTTGGAAGCCATCTCTCTTCTCCCCTTGAGTGCCATCGCTTCTGCTCTCCATTTGGTGTAACCCTCTGTGCTTCTGCTTTTAGCACCATTTCTTTCTGCTTCTCACTTGGATGCCATCCTTTGCTTCTCCTTTGGATGCCACCACTTCTTCCCCTTGGGCACCTCACTTTGTTTCTTCTTTAGATGCCATCTCTTCTATTCTTCTTTGGGCCCATCCCTTCTTTTCGGCTTGATGCCTCTCTTCTCTTTTGGATACCATGTTTTTGCTTCTTGATTTGGCGCCATCTCTTCTCTTCTAATTGGGGCACTATCAGTGGTGCTTCTCCCTTGGATGAATCTCTTCTCTCTTGGATACCATGTCTTTTGTTCCGATTGGGCACCATCTCTTCTGCTTCTCATTTGGTCACTATCAAATTTTGTTCTCCCTTGAATGCCATCTTTTCTTTCTCCCGTGTACTCTCTTGTTTTCTCCTGGATGCTATCCTGTGCTTTTCCTTTGGCCCCATCTCTTGTGCTTCTCTGGGATGTGGTCTTTTCTGTTTCTCTCTTGAACGCTTTTGGAGTGTCGGTGCATGTATTTCTATGCAGTGAACCTCCGGTCCGAGTCCGTGGCAGGCCGGGTATTGAGGTGCAGAGACACTCCCTCTGACGTCAGATGCTTTGCGGTGTCCCCGGCTGACCTAAAATGATTTAGCCGGGAAGCAATCAATAAAGCTTCCCACACAATCACTTCCTTCCTGTCAGCCGGAAGGATTCATTTTGTTTGGGGGGCCTTACAGTGAGCTGCCAGCATGAGCTGCGCTGTTTGTGTTTAAAAAAAGTTAACCCTTTGTAAGGATTCAGCGTTTGGGCGTGATGAGCCCGGATAGGTAAGAAAATGTTGTTTTTTTATTTTTTTTTTTATTAAGGAGAACAAGGGAATCGAAGGAATACCAGTAAAATAAAAGATGGTCAAAAACTGTGTTTATTTCATTAAAATGATTTTTAATTAAAATGTGTTGTTTTTTTTGCTAATTGACAACTCTCAATTATTAACCGGCTTAAATCACCTTCCAATAGCAAGGTGGGTTTAACCCATTATTAACCCTTAGCCACCACTACAAGGGCAAGGGAATAGAGGGCTAAGTGCCAAAAGGGCGAATCAATTAAATTTGCCTTTTCGGGTGACTGTGGCAGATTTAGTGCCAGAGGCACAAAAAAATGCCCCTCCCTAGGGATTCTTATCTGCCCCCACCGCTGGGTTTGCCTGTTGGGGAGAAAATACAGCGGGAGCCCACGCAATTTTTTTTTTTCAACGAATTTACACCTTTAACCCCCTACATGGTGAAATTTTGCACACATACCTCAAATTGTTAGTGAAAGCCATAATCAAAACTACATGAAATGCATGGTTAACTGAAAGTAAACCATTGCATTTCATGTCGTGTCTGAAATTTTTCACAAAACCCGGGCAATTGAATTTCGGCTATTACATATGTGACGTGTAAAACAAAATATTGTGTTAATATAAATTTAAAAATATAATAATATGTATTCATGTGGTGAAATATACAGTCCTTCTCAAAAAATTAGCATATAGTGCTAAATTTCATTTTTTCCATAATGTAATGATTACAATTAAACTTTCAATATTTTAGATTATACACACCAACTGAAATTTGTCAGGTCTTTTATTGTTTTAATACTGATGATTTGGCATACAACTCCTGATAACCCAAAAAAACCTGTCTCAAAAATTACATATCAAAAAAAGGTTTTCCTCAAAGACCTATTACCCTAATCTTCTGAATCAATAATTAACTCTAAACACAGCAAAAGATTCCTGAGGCTTTTAAAAACTCCTTGCCGGGTTCTTTACTCAAAACCCCCATCATGGTAAGACAGAGACCTACTGATGCAAGAAGGCCATCATTGACACCCCAAGAAGGGGTAAGACCCAGAAAGAAATTTTTTCAACAAATGGGTGTTCCCAGAGTGCTGTATAAAGGGCCCACCTCATGGGAATCTGTTGGAAGGAAAACAATGTGGCAAAAACGCGTACAACGAGAAGAGTGACCGACCCTGGGGAAAATTTGTGGAGAGGACCGATTCCAACCTTGGGGACTGAGGAAGAGTGGGACGAGTCTGGTGAAAAAACCAGAGCCACCGTACACAGCGGTGCAGAAATGGGACAGGTGCCGCATTCCCCAGGAAAAGCCACTTTTGAAACCATAAACAGCGGCAGAACCCTAAACCGGCTACAGAAAAGCAGCATGGATTTGCAAGTGTCCCAAGTCTTTTTTCTGATAAAGCAAATTTTGCATGCATTCAAAACAAGGTGCCAGATTTGGGAGAAGATGGGAAAGAAATGCCAAAACCCTGAAGTCCAGTGTAATACCCACCAGTGATGGTGTGGGTGCCATGTCAGCTGCTGGTGTTGGCCACTGTTTTTCCCTCAAGGCAGGGTAAAATGCAGCTAGCAAAGGAGTTTGGAGCACTTAAAAGCTTCCATCGGCTGAAATGCTTTTGGAGATGAGATTTAATTTTCACACGACCTGGCCCTGCTCCACAGTGCCAAAACCACTGGTAAAGGTTTCTGACCATGGTATTACTGTGCTCAATTGGCTGCCAACCTCCTGACCGAACCCCCTAAAAATTGGGGGATATTGTGAAGAGAAATTAGAGACGCAAGACCCAAACCCCTCTGATGAGTTAAGGCCGCTATCAACATCCTGCCCCCATAACCCTCAGCATGTCACAGCTGTTGCCCCATCCACGCCGCATTGAAGCATCATTTCTGCCAAAGATTCCCGACCAAGTTTGAGTGCAAACTGAAACATTATTATTTGAGTTTTTTTTTTTGTTTTTTTTTAAAAAAAACCTTTTATTTTATTGGAGGGTTGAAATATTTTAAAATTTTTTTAGACAGGTTTTTTGGGTTTCAGGAGTTGTTCAAAATCATCAGATTAAACAAAAAAGACCTACAAATTTCAGTTGGTGTTAATGATTTAAAATAATGAAAGTTTAATTGTAATATTACTTATGGAAAATAGAAATTTCACTATTGCTAATTTTTGAAAAGGGCCTGTAATATAATATAGTGTCACAATGACATTATACATATATATGATTCTATGTGTTATACCCTATTCTTTCTATTTTTTATTAACCCTGTCTGTGTTTTACAGTATAGCCGGGGTGAATTGCCGGCTTATCTAAAGGACACCGGGGCATATTTTCGCAATCACACGCATGGTCCTGTGTAATCCGATTTGTCTCGCCTCCATAGACTTGCTTGACATCTCGGGTAATCGGTGACAGTGCGATGCTGATTACAAAACGGGCGAGAAAAAATTCGGATGTGGAGCTGCCCCATAGATTAACATTGGTCCGAGTGCAATGCAATTTTTTTCTCGATTGCACTCTTGTAAAGGCCACGGTCCCGCCACCGGGTTTGCCCGGGTATCACGGCTTGTACCCCCGTGCCCAAATGTACGAAAAGCGCACACACACACGGCTCTGCCGTCCAACCAGTAAACTGCAGGGATTTAAATTATCCCACGTCCACTTAGGAACTGCCGCTCCTGCGCCCCCCTTACCCTCATTCAGTGGGAACTGCACCTAGGATAACTAGTCCCCAGACGGGCATTGGATTGTGCTGGCTATTGGCACGCTGCAGTGAGGGAATTATAATTACTCCCCGCACCTCTCAATAATTTAAAACCCGCTCCGTACTGCCAACCCCCCCCCCATAGGTCACACTTTACACCGCTTCCTTTTAGCTGCCACCGCACGATTTACTTAAGGAACAATTTATCAAGAGGGCCTAGCAACCCCAAAACAGTAGCGAGTACTTCAGGCACTGCAAATCTTATAAACAAAGGGGAAATCAAATAATAATTTTATGGTTTATTCCTTAAAAACAGGCAGGCTTAACAAAATAAAAAGATGTAACAAGCTGAGGCAATATTGTTTGTACAAGGCGTTAGGAAAAAAATAGGATTAAAAGTGGAAAATCCTCAATGGTAGTTATACATTTACAGGCAAGCCAGGGGGGGAAGGAGCCACACGTCATGTTCATTTGAGATCTCTTAGTCAAGACTCACAGCAAGGAAGCACAAGGGGGCTCACCACAAGACTTATACCTTGGGCGCTGACCTCACAAAAGGGATGGTTTTTCTGGCCACCTCCCCAGGCTAAAATCAGGGTTTAAGCTCGAAGATTATCAGGGCATATTTCATCCGAAACCTCGGAAGAGGAGACCATCAATGACTTACTTTAAAATGACGGGTTCCCCAAAGACCCAAACTTGGAGGAAAATATTCATGGGGGGTCCGAGAATTCCATTTTCTTGTTCTGTTGGAGTCAGGTTCACTACACCACGGAAACGAGCCCCGGGGCAGGTTAAACAGTGACTCTTGTCTCTGACGCAACTCCCCCGTGTTATAAGCCAAAAAATGAATCCTCATAATGGCCCCCCTGGAGGACACACATTGAAGACAATGGGGACCCTGCGGTGAGGCGGGAAACTACAACGCTGGCAGCTCAATACACTAAGCCTTGGCGGTTTTTGGGGGTTATGAGAAGCGGAGAGAGGGAGGGGGGGGAAGATTTTTCTCTGTAGGTGTCAGCAAAAAAAAAAAGAGAGGACTGTATACTCACAGCACAAGACTGGAGCCCAGTTCATCACCCCCCCCCCCTTTGAGGCGTCGGAGGATGACCGTCGGAATCCGACATGCGCACCTCAGGGGTTTTTCCCCTCGGGAAAACCCAACAGCATTCCCATGTCGCTCCCCTTTTTGTTTTGTGGGGAAAAACATATGCTGTGGGGAAAAGGTCCAGATGCAACCTACCAGGTTTTCCAAACTGTTTTTCAGCCACTCAGGGGGGTTTGTCGGTGACCCCCCGGAAGGGCCCCTTCTTTTGGGCTGCAAACTTTGGGGCCCAGACCATGGCCAGGCACTCCTTCTCGATGGGGAGTATGCCATTTCCCCTTTGGGGAAAGTTTCCGCCAGGACCACGGGTGCCCCCGGTTCCCCCAATTTTAAAACCGGCTGATAAAACCCCGAGGCCAAATTCGCTGGGTCAGTCTGTCCCCGGAAGGGCCGACTGTTCGACGGCTTTAAAACGGAGATTTCACGGGGTTTTTTTTAAAGCCGAATGCCCCTCACACCCCTTGCCCCGCTGACTTTTGGGGGGAACCCCCTTAGTGAGGCCCCTCAAGGGTTTTGCAAAGGCGCTAAGTTCGGTACAAACGCCTAAGTACCCTGCAGTGCCCAGGAAGGATTTCCCCCTGCTTTTGGCCCCGGGGGTGGGCCGGGGCACGATGCGTCCACTTTCCGGGCTCTGGACTCATGGAACCCCCGCCTCCCGGGGTGCCCCTTTTTTTGGGGACCTCCCCAGCCCACTGGCTTTTCCCCCGCTTGAGGTCGACCCCCCGGTGAATACGCTTGGCACCTCCTGGAGATCTAAGGGGGTTTTCCTCCCAGGTGGAACTGAAGGGGGGCAATGCCCCGGGGTAGCCACAGTGTACCCTCCAGCGTGAAGCAGGGGTTGCCCCTCCCTGAAAAGGGCGGGGGGTTTCTTCACCCCAAAGCATGACCGGGCCCCGGACAGTCCAAAAGGGGTGTAAGGGGGGGTATCCCTGCCTTGGGTCGGGGGGAACTGCCATACCCCGTTTAAAAAACCAGAGGGAAAAAATTTCTTGGTTTTTCCCAACCGCTCCACGATCCTCGATGCGTGGATGGGGCGCATCAGGGTTTGTGGTTTTGGCCCCCTTAGTCCACGCAAAACCCGGGGGGGCCCTTTTTTTTTTTCACGAGAAAAAGGTGAGGCCCACGCCTTTTTGGGGGTCGGATCACCCCCCCGAAAAATCCATGGTTCCTGGCCATAATCTGCTCCCCCCTCAAGATCCTTAAGGGGTCCCCAAAGGGGCGTGATTTTCCGGTCCACCTCGTGGCTGCCCCCAATTTTGGCCTTCCGGGGGGTTATGAACTCGGCCCGGGGAAGGGTTCCAATGTCCAACTGCAACCGCTGGGAGGGGTTAGGAGGCATTTACCTCCATGTCCCCCCTGACCCCCTTTGGGTTGGGGTTGGTCCAGCATGTCCGGAGGGGTCCTCCCCCCCCTCCCGGGCAGGGGTTCAGACCGGTGGACCAGCTTTCGTTCGTGATGGGGGCCTTTTAGTTACGTGAAAAAGGGGCCTTTTGCCTACCCCCGGGTGGTCAAGCGGCCCGTGGGGACTGGGTTGAGCCTTGGGCCGACGTTGGGCCCCTTTCCCGGCTGCCTGAAGCTTTCCTTTGGTATGGGGCCACACCCACCCCTTTTGACCCACCGGAGGTCCGCTCCCCCGGGGTTCTGGCGTACCGTCTTTCTGGTCAGCCTGAGCCCCCTCGTCATGCACCAAAATCGTCAAAGGCGCATCTTTCGCGGAACGCAGACATAAAACCCAAAAGGGCACTTCTGTGGGGGTTTGGGGCTCTCCCCCGGGTTCCTTAAAACCAAGGGGCCCCGGGGGTGCCTGCCCCACAGGAGCTCAAAGGGGAAACCCCGCGAGGCCTGCGGGGGTCTCTTAGGGAACAGCAGTGGGGAGGGACCCCCAATCCTCCCTGGGTCTCCAACCCCATGCGGAAAATCTGTTTGAGGGTACCTTTTAAAACGTTCCGGGGAAACCATTGGGCTGTGGGTGATAAGATCGATACCTACGCTCACCCATTTGCGCAGAGAGCCTTTTTTAGGGAGACATAAATTGGGTCCCCCGACGGTAACATCTCCCGGGGAAATTTTCCACCCGTGAAAAAAAGGCCCAGGCACCGCCCCTTATCTGGCTTTTTAGGACAAGCTACTGCCTCGGGCCGGGTACGAAGTTCCATAAGGATTTTGCTTAGAGCGGCTGGGGGCGGCCAGCGGGCCCCAATGTCCACCCCAACCCCCGGAAAGGCTCCCTTTTCACTGGCAACGGGTCAGGGGGGTTTAAAAGCAGGCCCCCCCTTTCCCCCTCTTTGCAGTTGATAAGGAGGGCAGTATTAGTCCATCTTCCCCTCGGGCCAAAGAAGGTTGAAAAGCTTGCCCCTTTTTTTTTGGGTCCCCCCTGTCCCCCGAGTGAAACTATGGGCAATCCTCAACAACTCACCTCGGAACGGGCGGGACGACCAGCTTTTTTCCCTCAACCGCCCCTTTTGGGGGAAACTCCGGGGTATGTCTCCCGGTACAGCCTTCCCTTCCCAGAACCCCTCCCTTTTTCAGCCACGGGGGTGGGCTCTCGGCGAGGTGCCTCAAGTTCTCAGGCTGTTTTGAGTGCAGAGAAACCTGGAACCCGGTGGGGCCCCCAGAAGTGATTAGGGTTCCTTCCTCACGGGACCCTGGGGGCCGGCCTGGTCCCCTCTGGTTCATTCCTCCTGTGGGGGAGGAGGGCCGATGGCAGGGCGCCCCCGCATCCGGCACCGACTGCGTTACAGCACTACATAGCAGTCCCCCCGGGATTTTATAGACCCACAGCCTGCGCTGTAGGGGTCTACCCCCCCATCCCCCCCCAACACTTAGGGAGTGCTACTTAGGGGGCCGTTACCTTCCCAGTGGCACTGGTCAGGTCAGGCGTCACCTTCCTCACGGTTCCCATGCCCCCCCCATTTCCTTAGCACTGTCTTTGCTCCTGCGGGGGGTTCCCCTCAGCTGTTCATCCGCAAGCGACGTGGCAAAACCTTACCTGTGGACCATCTACCACTTCAGAGAAAGGGTTAACAGGTTCATTTTGGACAAACATCACTATCAGCAAAAATCCGGGGGAAAAAGGGTTTTATCATTGAAAAATCACTTCAAAAAGCAGGGCAGGAAACAAATCAGTTCCCATCATCAAAAAACATCAACATATGGTTAAACTTAAAACCTTTAACAGAGTGGGAAGGGGTGTCAGGACATAGAAACCCCCATCCCCCCCAGATCAGCCCCCAGTAAAACATCAGTGGCGGTTTTCGGACCCCCCACTTCCCTTTACCCCCCCCCGGAAAAAACCCCCGTCAAAAAAACCGGGGGTATCGGAAGGGGAAAAGGACGCCCCCAACCCGGTGACAGTTGGGGGGGTTTCCCGGAATAAAATTTTCGGGGCCGCCAGTTGGGGGCGGATGAGGGTTCGTTCACCCGGGGCCCTTGAGCCCGTACAAGACGGGCCCCCACGGGGACGGGCGCACGTTGTCATAACCCCCCCACCACCCCCCCCAAATGAAAGAGGCGTTGGCCCCAGGCCTTGGCGGGGGGGTTTTTCTGCCTCTCCCGGGCAGGGGCCTGTGTGTCCAGCCTTTTACAGAAAACACGGGGGGGTCTGGTAGGCCTGGCGCTGGAAAAAGGGGTAGGCCCCAGGGGACGACTGACGGGGCACGTGTGGTTCAGGCTTCCCACTCCCCACGGGCGGCGACGGGGGTTTCCCACCTCGGGTTTCCGGGGTTGGCCCATAGCTGTCGGGGGGTCCGTGCTGTTTTTACCGCTCCCCCGTTTCGGCCAGGATTAACTGTCGGCCCAGCTGGGCCAGATGCAGGAACTGTCTTTGATATAGGCTCTCAGCTCCCAAAGGGTCAACTGACAGTCCATGGACCCTGGTCAAATGGTTTCTGATCTTCACCACATCGCATAACGTGTGTGGGCCCCCTTGGGGTTTTCCGGGGAATTTTTCGGTTACCTCAGGGGTTACTGGTACTTTTCAACAGGGCCTGCTTGATGGGCCCCGTATCACTGCTTTTCTGCTTAGGGAAGCGAACGCCTCCAAAGCTTTGCCCTTTTTCCCGGGGTCAATACCCGGCCCCCGGTTTTGGCAGCAGCCGGGGCTGTCTCAGATTTTTTAAAGGCCGCAAAAAAAGGCCAATCTCCACCTTTTCCTCACGGGAAAAGTCTCCCCGGGCCGGCTTCGGACTCTGGAGCTACGGGGTACCGCTCCGGGGGGGGAGATCCCCCCCCCTGGTTCTCCGCTCATGGGGTCTCTGCCTTGGGGTTCCCGCTCCTCGGGCTCCTCAGCCTCCCCCTGGGGTCTTCACCTCCCCCCGGGCTCTCTCCCTCCCGCTGGCTTTGCCTCGGCCGGGCCCCCGCTGGTATTGCTGGGGCAGCTTCAGGCCTCCTCCGGTTTTTGTGGGGGTCCCCCCCCGGGGGCCCCTGCAGGGGAAAGGGGCCATCCCGCCCGGGGGTAAGCTGCAGGTTTGGGCCCCGCAGCACCACCTTGGCTTGGGCCGGCTTTGTGCCCCCCGCCTCAGCGTGGTCCTTGCCATCAGGACCTTGATCGTTAGCTTTGTTTGGCCCATGGGGGGAAGGCCTCGGGAAA
>JARQOD010006291.1:0-43604 GCA_033576555.1 Oophaga sylvatica
TCCCAACTGCCCGTTAAAAAGTGATAAAGCCTCAGAAATTAACAAGTGGTCTATTTAATAAAGACCCCTGAGTGCCTCCTTAACAACTAATAATGCTGTAAATGCCCCTAAAATATAATTAATCCTTCTGAGCGCCTATTTCAAAGTAATGACCCAAAAAAATATAATGATAAATTACTCCAAGTTCCTGACAAGCTCACGGGCTGAGTCTTCTCCTTCCCAAGTACAGGTAGAGTGATGTGGTTCTGTGCACTGCGACTCTGATGTCTTGTATGTTCTCCCAACGACTATGGGACCACCATGAACCGGGGTCCCGCGTCCACAGTGTGAATGGAATGGTAGTGCACATGCAAGACCACTGCTCTATTCATATCCATGAGGCTATGGCAGTGGTAATGTCCACAGGTGGCTAAAAGAAAAAGAAAAGCAAATCTCTTGTTATTTTTCATTCCTATATCATGCTCCGCCCCTGAGGACCCGTACTGGTAATAGCATAGAGCAGTGATGGCGAATCTTTTAGAGACCGAGTGACGAAACTGCAACCCAAAACCCACTTATCGTATTTATCAGAAAGTTAACATCACATCACAGAAGACTTGCAAACTTCTCTCCCTTAGGCCGGGGTCACACTTGCAAGAAACTCGCACGAGTCCCGCACCTCAATACCCGTCACTGCCGCCGGCACTCGGGACTGCATGTATTTCTATGCAGCTGAGTGTGACCCCGGCCTTACACACACACACACACACACACACACACACACACACACACACAACACACACACACACACACACACACACACACACACACACACCACACACACACACTACCTCTCTGCAAAATACACACACACAGACCCTCTGCAAAATATATCAATATATTCTGTGCCATAACAGTATCTTGATTATTCTCATTATTAAATATGTCATAGTATTTTATTTAACATATATGTGGCTTTCATCTTCTATATGCTCTATATTGTATTTACCCCTTTATATAATTCATTGCACTTATCTGTATATATTATATAGTGCTCTCATTGACCTATGATATTTATGAGAAGCGTTTATTTTTTCATGCCCCGTGGTATAAGACGTTTATTTATTATTAATTGTTCAATTAAGTATAATCCACTATCTTATTTTAAGTTTTATAACTCATGTCTCTGTTTTGCTTATTTCAGCATGTTGGCATCGATCCCATGTCTTGATTTTTCTTTTGACATGCGCACTCCATCTTGAAAGGTTCGGCTCTTATCGGCTCCTTCTCGGCACTTTTCGGCCCCTTGCACATGCGCACTGCCTTCCTCACCTTCCTAGCATAACCCGGAAGTTTTTGGGCATGGCGCCCGTCGGGCACATATACAGGTCCTTCTCAAAAAATTAGCATATAGTGTTAAATGTCATTATTTTCCATAATGTAATGATTACAATTAAACTTTCATATATTTTAGATTCATTACACACCAACTGAAATTTGTCAGGTCTTTTATTGTTTTAATACTGATGATTTTGGCATACAACTCCTGATAACCCAAAATACCCGTCTCAAAAAATTAACATATTTCAACCGTCCAATAAAATAAAAGTGTTTTTTAAAAACAAACAAAAAAACCATCAAATAATAAAGTTCAGTTATGCACTCAATACTTGGTCGGGAATCCTTTTGCAGAAATGACTGCTTCAATGCGGCGTGGCATGGAGGCAATCAGCCTGTGACACTGCTGAGGTGTTATGGAGGCCCAGGATGCTTCGATAGCGGCCTTAAGCTCATCCAGAGTGTTGGGTCTTGCGTCTCTCAACTTTCTCTTCACAATATCCCACAGATTCTCTATGGGGTTCAGGTCAGGAGAGTTGGCAGGCCAATTGAGCACAGTAATACCATGGTCAGTAAACCATTTACCAGTGGTTTTGGCACTGTGAGCAGGTGCCAGGTCGTGCTGAAAAATGAAATCTTCATCTCCATAAAGTGCATGAAGTGCTCCAAAATCTCCTGATAGCTAGCTGCATTGACCCTGCCCTTGATGAAACACAGTGGACCAACACCAGCAGCTGACATGGCACCCCACACCATCACTGACTGTGGGTACTTGACACTGGACTTCAGGCATTTTGGCATTTCCTTCTCCCCAGTCTTCCTCCAGACTCTGGCACCTTGATTTCCGAATGACATGCAAAATTTGCTTTCATCAGAAAAAAGTACTTGGGACCACTTAGCAACAGTCCAGTGCTGCTTCTCTGTAGCCCAGGTCAGGCGCTTCTGCCGCTGTTTATGGTTCAAAAGTGGCTTTACCTGGGGAATGCGGCACCTGTAGCCCATTTCCTGCACACGCCTGTGCACGGTTTACTCTGGATGTTTCTACACCAGACTCAGTCCACTGCTTCCTCAGGTCCCCCAAGGTCTGGAATCGGTCCTTCTCCACAATCTTCCTCAGGGTCCGGTCACCTCTTCTCGTTGTACAGCGTTTTCTGCCACATTGTTTCCTTCCAACAGACTTCCCATTGAGGTGCCTTGATACAGCACTCTGGGAAC
This sequence comes from Oophaga sylvatica, assembly GCA_033576555.1. Lineage (NCBI taxonomy): Eukaryota > Metazoa > Chordata > Amphibia > Anura > Dendrobatidae > Oophaga > Oophaga sylvatica. The sequence goes on from JARQOD010006291.1 coordinate 2,533, forward strand.
AGCCTATTTGTTGAGAAATTTCTTTCTGGGTCTTAAGGTACTGCCACACTAAACAATCCCGCTAGCGATCACGATAACGACGCATACTAATGCGATCGCTAGCGGGATTGTTTCTATATCGCTAAGTGCGGCCACATTTAGCGATATAGTTAACGACGCTATCGCCGTTAGCGATCTTCTTAACGACTTTAGCAGTACAAAAGTACCGCTAAATCGCTAAGAAAAGGTGCCACACTAGCGATATATACTTACCCAGCGGGAGCGCCGACGAGAAAATAGGGTCCGGAGCGATTCCAGCGACGAGCGAGATCACAGCAGGAAGCTCGTCGCTGGCAGCTGCCGCACTGAACAACATCGCTAACGGGATCGCTAAATAGTGACATTTTTTAGCGATCCCGTTAGCGATATTGTTCAGTGTGGCATACCCTTTACCCTCTTGCTTGAGGGTGTCAATGATGGCCTTCTTGACATCAGTCAGGTCGCTAGTCTTACCCATGATGGGGGTTTTGAGTAATGAACCAGGCAGGGAGTTTTTAAAAGCCTCAGGAATCTTTTGCATGTGTTTAGAGTTAATTAGTTGATTCAGAAGATTAGGGTAATAGGTCGTTTAGAGAACCTTTTCTTGATATGCTAATTTTTTGAGACAGGTTTTTTGGGTTATCAGGAGTTGTATGCCAAAATCATCAGTATGAAAACAATAAAAGACCTGACAAATTTCAGTTGGTGTGTAATGAATCTAAAATATATGAAAGTTTAATTGTAATCATTACATTATGGTAAATAATGAAATTTAACACTATATGCTAATTTTTTGAGAAGGACCTGTATAACTGTGCACTACACAGTGTGTATCAGCTCATTGCCGCATCACAAGCTCCTGGACGCTTTCCTTCACTATACCCATGCTTCATAAGGTATGTTCTGTTGCGGTCTTATCCACTGGGCTCTGTCTGCACTATCTTGTTTCTCCTGCTCGTTATTTCCTTAGCAGGGTTCTGTGTTCATCATAAATGTGCTTATATTACCGCTTCTTTTAAGTTCCTCTATTAGCACAATATGTTTGTTGGTCCGATTATAGTAACCTTTCCTCACACATACAATATGGACATTTGTTATATTTGTTACAAGTAATTGTAAATTTCCAGCCACACATATGACTGACTCGTATGCCTGACAGGGCATTCTTATGCCACATACTAGATATTTTCTTTTATTTGGTCCGCTTACATACACATATATATGTATATAAATATATCTTTATATATATATGGAGGACTTTCTGCATAAAATGTGTCTTTTACGTTTAATTTTTGTATAAAATGTTTCTTCATGTGTCACCATTCTCATGGTTTGTCACAGTGTGCTGTTTTCTGTGCATCAATACCTCCCCCCCTTTTTTTTTGCATTTGTTTGCATTTATTTTCATGGCTCATTTCCCTTTTTTTTTTCCCTTTTTCTGGCGTATATATGTGCCTATTCATGTTTATCTTATTTTTCTTGTTAATACAGTAAAAGGTACTTCTTGAAAAAGGCTGGATATGCCGAAACGTTGAAGCTATAATTATGTACCTGCATTTATGGATGTATCTTGGATATCCTATTTTTTGTGAATGAGCTATTATATCTAAATGAATAACTGCACTTTAGTTTTTCTGGATTTTTTCTGAAATAAAAATTGACTATCTTGCTTAATTAGCCTTTTGGTGTGCCGGAGTATATCATTATTATTAGTTGTTCTGTTCTCCTGAGCACCTGCACATTTAGTGAGCATCCCCTTTATTTTTTCAATATATATATATATATATATATATATATATATATATACACACACACTGTTCCTTTGTAAAACATATATACACACACACTGCCCCTCTGCAAATATACATAGTGCCCCTTTGTAAAATATACACTATGCATACACACACACACACACACACACACACACACACACTCCCTCTGAATAAAGCAGCTCCTATCCCCAGCCACTGCCTCTCTCAAAACTGTGTCCTCTTTCATAATTAATACATTATGTCCTACTCCTGCACTGTCTTTGCTCCTCTTCAGCCCCAGCAGCAGTGTGATGAGACCAGTAGCATGATGAGTCATCACTCTGCTGCAGGTTGGACCTGGGTCTGACAGCAGCTCCTCTGCCCTATCCCGGCGCAGCACTGTTTAAATGTATTAGCATCTAAAAGATGCAAATGCATTTGAACATCGGAAGGGAGTGGAGTGTGCGCGGTGGCAGGCCTGGCGTGTGTGCCCACAGAGAGGGCTCTGCTGCGTGCCATAGGTTCGCCATCACTGGCATAGAGTATCAGTTTTTCCGAGGCTTTTCCTTTAAAGGGTTCTTTTTACCTTAGGAGATTAAAGCATAGAAGATAAAGTGTTGCAAAGCCGTGCAGCATTCAGGCTTGAGCAAAACCCTGCGGAACTATTCTTAAGGAGAAGAGTTGCAGAAGGGAAAGAATTAGGTAGTGCCTAGGTGACAGTGACAAAACCAGCCTTCAATATATTAGGTCAGCACGCCAAAACGAGAGGAGATTTGGCACCAGTAGAGTTGATCTCGATGCAGCTACAGCAGCCGACATAGTAGGCCGCAGCCACGGTTACCTTCTAGGTCCGGACCGAGACGAAGACGGTCAAGCACCGAAGACCAGAGCTACGCAGGTCAAGGCCCAGACTGGGCTCATCAACGGACAAACACCGAAGACCTGAATGACGTCAGTCAAGGTTCCCGACCTAGACAATGCCGGTCAACAGCAGAGGACCAGCCCCACCGATACGGACTGAGGAGACGCTCGTCGGCGGTCAAACACTGAAGAGGCCCTAGGAAACCTGGCCAGACACTCCAGCCTGGGCCAATGATCAAAGGAGATGTGTGAGACGGGCCGTCAGTTCCAACACTTACGGTACCGCGGGCACGGGCAAGGGGAGAGCTGTGGACCAGACGGGGGCCGACTGACACTAGAGAGGTTAAGAGAGCGTTGATAGACTTTGTAAGAGGCCCAGACAGCCGGAGAAACGTCTAGAGACTGTTCTCGATAAATACTGGGCTTCCCACCCTCTAGACCTAAGTTGGACTGCAGAGTTGGAGCTGATACTGGAGTTTCCTGCTGTATACTAATCCATATACCCCTGTTGTATAATTGATTGTCAAATACTCTGTAAATATTGTCCTTTTGTATTTTCTCATTTTCAGTCTTTCTGTTTCTATTTCATATTGTTAATCCAATAATGAAATTGTTTTCTCCACCTGGTGTCTCCGTTATTACTTTTAGTCACCTATTTTTGTAGGGGGACGAAGAGGCAGCGGGTACCTGCGTGCCGGGTCCGGAACTTGAGAGGCTGCATCCACAGTTCCCGGGGGGAAGCTTGCTTGAGTCGAACTTTCCCCTGTTGCCTGGGGGAAGCCCAAGCGAGGCGGGGCTTCCTGCTGTCGGAGGGGGGCGGAGAAAGAAGGAAAAAGTATGCAGGGCAGAGCAGTTTGGCGCAAATGGAGGACAGCGTGCAGGCAGGTGAGCTGCGCGCTCTGCTCCCCGTCCCTCCAGAGAGTACCGGCACTGCGACAGGCTGGGCTGCAGCAGACCAGAAGGACAGGGAATGCTGCGCTGAGGGAAGCAGTGTGCCCAGCAGTGATCAAGAGAGAGGGACCGCTGCAGAGCCGTGCAGAGCAGAGCAGTCCAGAGCAGAGCCGTGCACACCGAGCCAGCCGTGCAGCAGCCAGAGAGAGGAGGGCTCCATCCTGGGAGCACCAGCAGAGTGCAAACCAGTGCCCGTCGTCGCCCGCCGTCATCAGCGGGGTCCAAAGAGAAAGAGAAGTGCAGTGTAAGCCCAATGGCTACCAGAGAGCAAGACGCCATACGTGCCATGTCCGTGAGTACAGCACACGCACCACAAAACAGTGACTGGGAACAGGACAGACCCTTGCACCCTTACTTGGTCAGATTAGATCTACTGGACTGTGACCCGTATTTCAGTCAGCCACGTTGGGCTCGTCTCGGACTGTGACCCGTAGTTCTGTCAGCCACGGCAGCAGGGATCAGTGGGTGCTCCGGTCCCTGGGCATCCGTACAGTGTAGGCCCGTGCCCAAGCATTGTTACCGCTACCACTGACAGAGACTGTGAGGAAAGCTGTGCATCGGTCACGTCGGGCTCAGACAGTACCGTGACCCACGTTTCCTCTGGCCACGTCAGTATATGGACTAGGGGCAGCGGAAGGTATCGGAGACAGGCCACTGTCGCCAGAAGACGGGGCTTTGTTGCCCACAGCACCTTGCTGGAAAAGACACCGCGCCAGCCGTTGCCGGCGCTATCGACTACTCAGCAGTAGTTACAGTTTGAAGAACTGCTGACACAAGTGCTATATAAAGGGTCGGCCACGGGGCCGATGCACTGGAAGCTGCTACGTATTTTACCTCTGTAGTCTCCATTCTCCTTGGTTGTTCTCCTTCCGTGAGGGAGTGTACAGAGCAATTAGGCTGGTTTCACACATCCGGCGGGCGCCTTGCGGCGCCCCCGGCATTTTGCCGCAGCGCCGCATCTGAAAATCTGATGCGCCGCATGCGGCTTTTTTCGCATTGACATGCATTAGCGCCGGATGGCGCTGCATGTCAATGCGTTGCATGCAGTTTTGTCCGGATGCGGCGCAAATGTACATTGCGGCGTCCGGAAAAAAACGCTGCATGTAACGTTTTTTGGTTTTGCCGGATGGTTTCTGATCTCTCCAAGCATCAGAAACCATCCGGCAAAAAACCGCATTTTGGCCGCCGGAAGTGTGAAAGGTTTTCACATGCGGCGCTGCGGCAAAATGCCGGGGGCGCCGCCAGGCGCCCGCCGGAAATGTGAAAGAGGCCTTAGAGTCCCAAATCACGTCAAACAGTTCTGCTTTATTTTCCTCTGGACAAAGCACATCCAAGACACCATAAGCACTTCTTAATCGATACCAGCAATACATTCTTCACAATTCTGCCTCTTCTTCTCTGCTGCCACACCAGAATGGACCACTAAGTATTGACGGGACGAGGAGCCCAGTGAAAACGGCACTTCGATCTCTTCCCCTGGAGACACTTCAATCCAGCATAAGAAAGACACATCTACTAGGTCGTCCACCCCTCTCTGGTTATCCTGCCCGGATACTTCTGATGGCCCACTCGCTTCTACGCTCATGCACAACCTCTTCTGCTGACCGTTCCCACAGTGGTTCTTCCACTGGACTACTGCTACGTAAACCCACTCTCTTTGGGCTCACCTTTCCCACGGTGAATCCTTCACCGGCTTCTTCAGGGGTTGCTGGTCCCCTCTTCTTCCTACCCTATGCTCAAGGCCCAGGAACGTGGACGTCCTCACACTAGCAAGATCCACCCCAGACTGATCTCCTCTAAGAGGAAACCTTCCTGACAGATTCCCGCTTGGAGGCAATCCTTCCCTAGCAACAAGTCCCTAACTATTGTCCCTATTGGGCTGGATGTGCTCTATGCCCCCATCTAGTGGCCAAACCCAAATACTGCTTTGACTTATTTTATAACAATCTAATTAGATCTCTAACATGGCCCCATTAGTGATCCCTCGCAAGCTACAGTTAACCCATGAATATATACACTACCCTTCTAGTGCCCTCCTCTGGTGACCCCTAGGATGCACTAACTACCTACCACTCAACCCCCACATATTAAACATGACAAGAATACATTACATCATACTAAGCAGACATTTACACATAACAAGACATTTAAATAGGATGAAACATTAAAGGGTTAATACCCTTCACCTCCTTACCGCTACACCAGAATTGCAGTTACCTGATCCTTTAGTCTATACCTCAAAATATCCTTTATCTTATTGTACTGTTTGTTTCCCATGTTTAACCCATTGCCTACCTGCGTGGAGTGTTCTCCTGTAAATAAACCTGTTAACCCTTGCTCTGCCTCCTGTCCGTCACTGCATCCCACGTTTCCTGCTAGAACCTTACACTTTCACTACCATAAAAATGCCATTTACCAGCAGCATGTTATTGAGCTGCGGGATATGAGCAATACAATTTTGAAACTTTCTAGACTTAGCGATAGCTGTCAATCACTGATTAGGACCGCCCACTGGACTCAAGCTGAAAAGCAGCAGCAGAGATATAAATGAATAAAATAAAAGTTAAACAAATTTTTCCCCTACAAACCTAAATATAAATCTGCTCTATAAAATGCAGAGCGTGTTTGACATCCCGACCACATATCCCGAATAAAATATGTGTGAGCGGCAGTCACATATTTACATTTCCAATTTTGACCATAATTTTGCAGACATCACATGCAGACATCATAGGGCCCCCCCAAAAATATTCAGAATTAACACCACCGCCTGACGAGAGCTGTCAATTGTAGAGGGTACTGTAGGGATCTGTATGCAGTGAGCCCTCTAGTGGCAGTTGCAGGTACAGTTCCATCTATGACATTACATGCAATTTTCAGTACAACACTAATCACCATAGACTATAATTGGCAGCAGAAAAGGGAATTAAGAAGAGAAAAGGTAAGTAACTTCAGGAAATCAAAGATAAGAATGGAATATTCCATATGTTGCTATGGAAAATAAACCTTAACACATACAGATATATGTGACCACGGTCGCAGGGGCTCAACCACAACAGGGTCGAGAGAGGAAGGTGATATCTTCAACTGCATCTTCATTATCCGATGTACATTTAGCCACTAACAAAAGAGGGGAGCTACTACTGGAAGGGGGTGGATATTATTAATGTATGAGGTCCACAAAGACAGGGCATTAGTATTATACGGGGGCACAAAGGGCAATATTACTACTATAAGGGGGCAACAAAAATGGAAACAGCTACTTAGGGGACAAAAAGAGGGAGTGACAAAGAGGGACATTACAAATGTGCTCGCATAGCAAAAGTAGATTATTCGACAGTACAGAGACAAGTCCTGGCTGGAATGAGTTGTCATAGCGGTCTGCGCTGGATGGAGAAGAAAAGACAAAATGAGTTCCTTTAGGTTTATTGTAGACGTCACTGGATTTACGTGTTCTGTATACACTTATATGACCTACTGTTTTTTTTCAGCTCCAGTATGGGGATAGTATTAGTTGTTTGGTAACTGTATGACTGTGTTATTTAGTATCATTACTTACAAAATTATCCAATTGCTGCGTTTTTTATGAGATTTATATATTATATTTTTCTTATTTTTTTTTATAGGCTCTAGCAAGACCACTGTGGCTCATGCATCTGAGCAAATTGATGGGGGACCCAGGCCTGAACACCACCCTGGGGTCCACACTCCTGATGTGTCATACTTTATATCATACATATAGGGACATCTAGAGAAAGGGGTAAGACAAATATAAAACTGGGATCAAAGTCACCGGGACCTCCTGTCATTGGTGGTTAGGGCTGCGCTAGTGTCAAGCAGCTGCTGAAAGAGACCTCAACCTCATTTTTATCATTGCGGGTGGAAAATTATAATTTCAGCATCTGCATTTAATATTGTTGTGGCTTCTTAGAAACTTCCAGGAGCCTAATGTCAAGGTCACCGCGACCTTGAATAAATCTCATTCTCCTGATCCCTAGAGCGGCAGGCACCATACAGTAAAGGCACGGCCGAGCTGGAACGTACAGCATGAGAAATTCCTCCCGAGGCTACGAGCAAAACTAGATCCGCTCTATAAAATAAAACAATAATTAGGATTTTATTGACCACTTTCCGGTCGAGTGACATAATTGACGCATTACTGCAGAACAAGCCGTACGATAGGGCCCGCCGGTACGCCACAACAATTACCTCCTCTACCACCAGGATTATGTAGATATAGATATTTTTTTTCTGAAAGGGAAAGTCGTGATGCCCATGACACTCGCAGGGAGACATTCTTTCCAGATTCGTGACAAATGAGGGAAAAACGTCTTTTGGAAGCCAGTGTCATTCAGTATTTCTGAGAATTTACTAGGCCACTGCCTGGTACAGGGATTACTCACAGGACAGAAAGGACAAAGCAATATGTCACAGCAGAAGAAAGGAAACGATTCACAGCTGCTTTCCTCCATTCTTCTCTATGTACTGTGTGCATGTGCATATTATTTATGCTTCTGTAGTGACGTTGGAGGAGGGGTCCTGCCAGTAGGCGTTGGCCATCGAGAATATATCCAGCATCTCTCGCTGCATCTCTGACACCATTCCTTTTACATACCATGTACTGGAAAATTAGGGGAAAAATTGCAAAAAAACCCCTGCTAGTACAGCCATGAGTCTTCTTGGGAATGATGCAACAAGTTTTTCAAACCTGGATTTGGGGATCCTCTGCCATTCTTCCTTGCAGATCCTCTCCAGTTCCGTCAGGTTGGATGGTGAATGTTGGTGAACAGCCATTTTCAGGTCTTTCCAGGGATGCTAAATAGGATTTAGATCAGGGCTCTGGCTGGGCCAGTCAAGAATGGTCACAGAGTTGTTCAGAAGCCACTCCTTTGTTATTTTAGCTGTGTGCTTAGGGTCATTGTCTTGTTGGAAGGTGAACCTTTGGCCAAGTCTGAGGTCCAGAGAACTCTGGAAGAGGTTTTCATCCAGGATATCTCTGTACTTGGCCGCATTCATGTTTCCTTCAATTGCAACCAGTCGTCCTGTCCCTGCAGCTGAAAAACACCCCCAGAGCATGATGCTGCCACCACCATGTTTCACTGTTGGGATTGTATTGAGCAGGTGATGAGCAGTGCCTGGTTTTCTCCACACATACCGCTTAGAATTATCACCAAAAAGTTCTATCTTCATCTCATCAGACCAGAGAATCTTATTTCTCAGGCCGGCGTCACACTGGCGACAGAATCGGACGACTGCAATGCGATGAAAAATCGTATTGCAGTCTGCCCTATGTTAATCTATGGAGCAGCTCCCAGTATCCGTTATTTTGTGGTCCGTTTTAAACGTCTGTGAGCAATCGCAGCATGCTGCGATTGTCACCGATTGTGGGTCGACAATCGCCAATGCAAGTCTATGGGAGCGATGAAAAATCGGATTACAAACGGACCACATGTGTGACTTGCGATTAAATCGCACCGGTGTCCTTTAGAAAAGCCGGCAATTCATCCCCGGCTATACTGTAAAATCACACTGACAGCTTTAATAAAGACTAGAAAGAATAGATATACACACATAGAATACATATATATATATATATATATATATATATGTAATTGTGACATGTATATATATATATATTTATATTTCCTAGACTTCTACATACTGTAATAGCCGCAAATTCAATTGCCGGCTTTTGTGAAATCACAGAAGCCGACATGAAATTATACATTGTTTCCACACAGTTAACCATGTCATTTCCTGTATTTTGATATTTGTTTAGAACTTACAATTACATGAGTGTATTTGTGCTAAATTTCAGACATGTAGGGGTTAATTAAAGGTGTAAATTCGTTGACAAAAAAATGTGTGGGCTCCCGCTGTATTTTCTCCACCAGACAGACAAAGCAAGCGAGTGGGGGCAGATAATAATAGCCTAGGGAGGGTACATTTTTTTTGTGCCCCCCCCTGGCTACTAACATCTGCCCCCAGACACCCCAGAAAGGGCAAATCTATAATTAGATTCGCCCTTTCTGGCACTTTGCCCGTCTATTCCCATTGCCCTGTAGCGGTGGCGAATGGGTTAATAATCTCACCTTAATGTCACCTGACCTTAGTATTGAAAGGTGACCTTAAGGCAGGTTAATAATTGAGAGCTGTCAATTAGACAACTATCAATTATTAATCCTATTGAAGTAAATTAAAAAAACACAGACACATTAATAAAAATTTATTTTAATGAAATAAAAACAATTTTTTTTGACCATCTTTTATTTTACACTTAATCCGTGCGAAGCCATTGATCTCCTAAAATAAAGAAAAAAAAAATAAAACAACATTATTCTTACCTATTCCGCCGATCTGTCACGTCCCACACTGTAATCCTTCACAAAGGGTTAACTAGCTTTGAGCCAAGCAGTGCAAGTAATCCTGCGTGCTCAGCTGAAAGCTCCTGAATGAATAAGTTCCTCTCCTGGCGACAGGAGAGGATGTGTTTAATGAATGAAGCTTAATTGATTGTGTCCACTTTCCCTTTAGGTCAGGTCACTAAAGTTAAATTGCCAATAAATCAATTAAGCTCCATTCATGAATCACTTCCTCCACTTTCTGTGGTAGAGGAACTTATTCATTCAGGGGGTTACAGCTAGGAGACAGAATTATCTCTCTGCTAACTGTAACCTCTTAACCCTTTCTGATGGATTACAGCGTGGGACCTGACTGTACATCGGATTGGTAAGTATGATTTTGCTTTTTTATTTTATTTTTATTACAGGAAATGGTTTTAGCAGGAAAAATAAAATATTGACAAAAACTGTGTGATTATTTCATTAAACTTCTTTTTTATTAAACTGTGTGTGTTTGATTTTTCTTTCATACAATAGGATTAATAATTGATAGTTGTCTAATTGACAGCTCTCAATTATTAACCTGCCTTAAGGTCACCTTTCAATACTAAGGTGACATTAAGGTGACATTATTAACCCATTCGCCACCGCTACAGGGCAATGGAAATAGACGGGCAAAGTGCCAGAAAGGGCGAATCTAATTATAGATTCGCCCTTTCTGGGGTGTCTGGGGGCAGATGTTAGTAGCCAGGGGGGGCACCAAAAAAATGTACCCTCCCTAGGCTGTTATTATCTGCCCCCACTCGCTTGCTTTGTCTGTCTGGTGGAGAAAATACAGCGGGAGCCCACGCATTTTTTTGTCAACGAATTTACACCTTTAATTAACCCCTACATGTCTGAAATTTAGCACAAATACACTCATGTAATTGTAAGTTCTAAACAAATATCAAAATACAGGAAATGACATGGTTAACTGTGTGGAAACAATGTATCATTTCATGTCGGCTTCTGTGATTTCACAAAAGCCGGCAATTGAATTAGCGGCTATTACAGTATGTAGAAGTCTAGGAACTATAAATATATATATATTGTGAGACAGTGAGGATATGTGGTGAATGGGGTGTACATTTCACCTAGGTTCTTTGCTAACTATAAGGGAAATATGTGGCTTTGTAGACCTGGTGGTAGAGAGAGGTCACTACACCTTGCATTCATTGCACACTTGCAGCTTAAACCTGAAGCCAATCAGCTGTTAATTAGGAAGCCAGAAATAGGTGTCTGCGGACACAGTCAGAGAGCTAGTTTAGCCTGGACACAGGGAGGTGTCCTGGCACAAGAAACAGTCTCCAAGAGTGTTAGAGCTGTCTTTAGCCTGGACACAGAGAGGTGTCCTGGCACAAGGAAGCAGTCTCCAAGAGTGTTAGAGCTGTCTTTAGCCTGGACACAGAGAGGTGTCCTGGCACAAGGAAGCAGTCTCCAAGAGTGTTTGAGCTATCTCAGTTTGGGTGCAGGAAGGACCCCGGACATAGGAGTAGTCTCAGTGCGAATCCGTGTGAAGAGCGGCTGAATAGGAGTGGATCTCTCTCAAGTCTGGTCATGGAAGGTGCCTTCAGACACAAGGAGGAGTATCTGTGAAGCTCCATACTGGTAACATATGTGATATGTGTTGTTTTGGGCACAGACTGGTAGAGTCTGGGTCCCGGATAGAGAGGGCCATCTGTGTAGCCCTGGTACACAATACCAGGAGGATGAGTGGAGAGGTAACAGTTAAGGTCTCTTCATGACATCATGTACACTTCTGACACACCCAGCAGGGGTGTGGAAGGGAGTGAATTTCTAGTCAGTCAGTTTCCTGTCCTTGGACAGAGTAGACGTGTCCAGTTTGAGCCTGTCATCAGTTCAGAACGTGGAGGCTGGTACAGGTGGTCTAATTCACCTTAGTCTAGTCAGAGCTGTGCCCCACTGGAAGAAAGACTGAACTATCTATTAAGAGTCGAGCAAATCGAAGGGCAAAGTGGAAGGAAGATTATTGGAAAAGTGCGTTTGGCTTGGAAGAGTCCTGCACATTGCTACCGGTCACTGGGGACCGAAGAATCACTATTGTTACAAGCATAGTGAAGAGAAAACCAGAGATTTACCGGACCCTAGGTCGCGGCAAACACCCCCTTATAGTCAGTACGTAACTGGGGTCAGGGGAAGTGAAGACTTTGAGTCTCTGCAGGACAAAATAAGGATTCAGCTCCCTCATAGAAAGGCTCCTAACACTAAATTGACTGGGAAGCACAGCTTTGGATAAGCTGGAATCATAGAGGGGACTACGCTTCAGGCTGGTCGTACTCATCTTCATTGGACAGTAAAGGAGGCCCCTAAGTTGCTTAGCTGTTGCCTCAAAGCTCATCCTCCACTAACCCCATCAGCCTCCCTGGGACCTGCCTTACCATCTTGCAAGTAAAGGTATGGAAAGACGCTGACGGTGTGAGACTGAGTTATTATTGCATGCCTGCACAATCCCTACCTAACTACCGACCTGAGGGAAGAGTCCCACCTGTAGGGGACCCGACATCTAGCTGCCTCACCATCCCCTCAGAGATCTACAGCAGCGCTGGTACTAATTACCAGAAGACTACAGGTGGCGTCACGAACTGTATATAAACTATCCCCTGTAAATATTCCCCCAACATACGCCAGACCGCCAGGGCCACAGACCGAGCCACAGCTACCTGTGACAAATCCCCATAGACTTCTACGGGCTCGGCTCTGAGTACCCCATTGCCCTGGTAACCCACAATTGTGGTGGCGGGTCGACACAAAAACTTTGGCGTCACGAACAGGATCCGAAACTTGCAGCATTGCGAGCCCTGTGTGCCTGTGGAGTGTTTTGGTGAAAAAGACTGTTGCTATTGTTTGGCGCCAAATACCGCCATATTTGCCGCCAGATTCGCGCCCTCAGGCGCTGGAGAAGAAGGTGGGCGTACCTGAAAGAGCGCGCAGAGTCTTGGACACGCCCCCGGCTCTGACTCAGCGGCAGGTCCTGCAACAGGAAGTGAACGCTCTGACATCAGAGCGCCAGCGACGAAGGTCCTGTTCCCACTGCGGTGCCTGTGAATAGCAGCATCTGAAACCGGTAGGCTCCGTTTAACCAAGGGGGCGCTAAGATGTCACAACAACCGGCTGACAGTGCGGCCCCAGCCGGAGGCCCCAATCCCGCACCGTCTGGTATTGTAGCGCCAGATGGGGGCGCAGGCCCTGCACCCAGTCCGGTAGTCCCGATCATGCCACTAACGCTCCCATATATGCCTGGGGCGAAATGGCTTCCCCAATACAGCGGTGGGCCAGGCACATTAGCAGGCTTCAAGCGGAAGTTATGCAGCATCTTAGAAATGTACTCCATGCCTGAGAGACAGAAAGCTGCTGTGCTTATAGGGCAGCTAACTGGCGCTGCTGAGAGGGAAGTGGAGACTTGGGATACCGTTGATCAGGAGTCGGTACCTGCGATCTTCCTTAAGCTACATGCCATATTTGAAGACCACACAGAAACGGATCTCCGGATGGCCTTCTATCACTGTTCACAACAGCCAGGTGACAGCATCCGGGACTATGCTTGCCGACTACAGGGAGCCCTGAAAGCACTCAAGCAAATTAACAATTTAAATGCTATCGACGAGAATAAAATGTTGAAAGAACAATTTATACAGGGATTGAGATCCCCAGAGGAACGCAGAACTGTAAATTGGTGGTCCTTAGATCATCCGGATGCTACCTTTGATGCCCTAAAGGACATGGCAATAAAAGGGCTGCGGCCCCTGGGCAAACCTGAGGTGGCCACCCAACATCATCAGGGTGAAGTCACTCTGGAACCGGCAGTAACCCCCTGTTCCCCGTTAGTGGCTGAAGCCAAAGCGCAGGTGACACCTCCTAGTGAATTGGACTGTCTGCGCTCAGAGGTGCGCCAGCTGACTAAAAATCTGGCCGCTGTGATGAGTGCCCTGCAGCTGCGGAAAGAGGAGGAAGGAAAGATCTTGTTAGCTGACTGCCCAGAGGACGTCCCGTGGATGCACCGGAGAAGAAAGAAGACGTCACCCCCCCGGAGGAGGACAACGCCACCCCCAGGAGCAACCTCTGATCAACACCCTTCTCGTCGAGAGATCATCTGTTATCGCTGCAACCGGAAAGGTCATCTGTCTACACAGTGTCCTTTAAACGGGCAGAACCTGGGTCCAAGGGCCAACACCCAGGAGAATACCCGTCAGGCCCCCTAGACTGGAACCGCAGGTATGTGGGCGGGCGACCCTACCTGTCTATTATTCTAGATGGTATTGCTGTTCCAGCATTGTTAGACACTGGGTCCCAGGTGACCCTAATACCTGATGCTCTATATACCAAGTACTGGTCAATGGACAGTCTTAAACCTCCGAGCCTTGACTTTACTGTGTATGCTTCGAATGGTCTTCCTGTAGAAGTACTCGGAACAAAATGTGTAGATGTAAAGGTGGGCAGAGAGGAGTTGAAAGACCAAGGGCTTCTGGTAGTAAAGACTGTAAATGAGGAGAACGGTTTAAATATCATTTTGGGTACTAACATTATCGGTAATTGTTTGGGAGAAGTTGTGTTCTTGCTCCAACAGCTCGCTGAGATTGCCCGACCAAGGCAGAGAGGAGTAATCCAAAGAGAGATCCGGGCCCTGGTGTGTCAGCAGCAAGCGAAGCTTACGACGGCGAAATTGGTAATGTACGGGTCACTGACTCAGATCCTATTGTGATACCCCCAATGAGTGAAATGATCATTTGGTGCAGGGCAGCCATAGGTCTGAGAGGACAGAATTACCAAGCTGTAGTAGAACCCACCATTCAGAACATAGACCTACACTTATGACTGCTAGAGGAGTAGTAGAGTGGTGAATGGAAGAGTACCGGTACGGCTTCTCAATTGGGGAGATGATGAGGTAAATTTACCCCGTTATGCAACCATTGCTAAACTTCATGCTGTTGATAATAATTCTATTCTCCCGGCTGAGTCCTTAGACTCCTGTCAAATAGAGGAGGACAATGACCCAGCAACCAGGTGGCGGAATGGTGTCAGCAACTCCATGTTGGGACGGACACCACTCCCGCTCACCAGAAGCAAGGGGTATTACGGGTGGTGCAAGAGTACGCCCAAGTGTTTAGCAAAATCCACTTGATTTTGGGATAATTAAGGGAGTACAACATCATATCCCTACAGGCAGTCATCCTCCCATCAAAGAGCGGTATAGGCCCATACCTCCAGCTCATTATCAGAAAGCTAAAGAAATGTTGAATGATATGAAGAAAGCTGGGGTGATAAGGGATAGTTGTAGCCCCTGGGCAGCCCCTCTAGTTCTGGTTAAAAAGAAAGATGGTAGTATGAGAATGTGTGTGGATTACAGGCAGGTGAACCGCATAACACACAAGGATGCATACCCGTTACCACGTATAGAGGAATCATTAGCTGCTCTGAAAACGGCTAACTACTTTTCTACCCTTGATCTGACTAGTGGTTACTGGCAAGTGGCTGTGGCTGAGGAGGATCGTGAGAAAACGGCTTTCACCACCCCAATGGGGCTCTGTGAGTTCGATAGAATGCCGTTTGGGCTCAGTAGTGCCCCAGGAACATTTCAGAGAGTGATGGAAAACTGTCTGGGACATCTCAATTTTGAAACCGTGCTGCTATACCTAGACGACGTCATCGTGTATTCCAAGACTTATGAGGACCATCTGAAGCACCTGGCAGAAGTATTCGAGTCCCTGTCCAGGTACGGGATGAAATTAAAACCCTCAAAATGCCATCTACTCAAACAGAAGGTACAATACTTGGGGCACATCGTCAGTTCGGAAGGAGTAGCGCCGGACCCAGAGAAAGTCACTGCCATCCAGAAGTGGCCGGAGCCGAAGAAACCTTAAGGAAGTGCGACAGTTCCTGGGACTAACGGGTTACTACAGGAGATTCGTGAAAGATTACACGAAGAAGGCAGCTCCTTTACAGGACCTCCTGGTAGGACAATCCTTAAAGAGCAGAAACCCTCCCTTTAATTGGGGTAAAGAACAGGCTGAAGCATTCCAAAAGATGAAAGAGATCCTGACAGGTGATGAGATCTTAACCTATCCTGATTACAGCCAACCGTTCCTGTTGTACACCGACGCCAGTAATGAAGGGTTGGGAGCAGTTCTCAGTCAGAAGCAGAATGGCCAAGAAAAAGTCATCGCTTATGCTAGCAGAAAACTCAGGCCAACTGAAAGGAATCCGGAAAATTATAGCAGCTTCAAGCTGGAGTTTCTGGCGCTGGTCTGGGCCATTACTGAAAGATTTAAGCACTATCTGGCCTCCAATAAGTTCACGGCGTCACAGACAACAACCCGTTAACGCACCTGGAAACCGCCAAGCTGGGTGCCATGGAGCAGCGATGGATGGCCGGTTGTCCAATTACCAGTTTACTATCAAGTACCGGGCAGGTCGAAAGAATGCTAATGCTGATGCGTTGTCCCGAATGCCGCATGACTCTGATACGGAAGAAGAATCGGACGACCTGGAAGAAATTGAGCTACCTGCGTTCCATCGAAATGGGGTAGTCCACGAGCATCGAGTCCACAGAAAGCAGATGGTGCAACATTAAATCCTTTACCCCATCATAGTTGGAAAGAGACTCAGGACAGTGATCCAGTGGTCAGCCGCATCAAGGAGTTGTTAAGACAGGAAGGTTCCTCCTTGGAAAAGGATGCACCTATGTCAGCCAAGCTCCTGTGGAACGAGAAAAGCAGGTTGTTCCTATACCGTGAGAAGTTGTGCAGAAGATACGTCAACCCCAGAACCCATGAAATGGTCTGGCAAATCGTGGTCCCCAAGGCAGACGTCCCAATGGTGTTGGAAGCGTACCACGATCAAGCAGGACACTTTGGCTGGAGAAAGCTGGAGACCCTGTTGAGATGCCGGTTCTACTGGGTAGGGATGCGCAGCTCCATCGAAAGGTGGTGTCGGAACTGTGGACCCTGTGGTCTCAGAAGAAAGGACTACGGTAGTCAGAAGGCACCCCTGCAACCTATCCGGACGACTCGTCCTCTGGAGATTGTGGCCCTGGACCACGTCAAATTGTCGCCAAGTAGATCTGGATACTCATACGCCTTGACCATGGTGGACCATTACTCCAGATTCCTGGTGGTTGTTCCAGTGAAGGACCAGACCGCAGTGACGGCCGCGAAGACCTTTCAAGCAAGCTTTTGTAGACCGCATGGGTATCCGGAGCAAGTCTTAACCGATCAGGGACCTGCTTTTGAAGCCGATTTATTCAAGGAATTCTGTCATATGTACGGGTGCAAGAAAATAAGAACAACACCATATCACCCTCAAACCAACGGTCTTTGTGAAAAGATGAACCATATTGTCCTTGACTTGTTGAGATCCATACCGTTGGAAGACAGGAATCGATGGCCGGATTTACTACCTGATTTGGTTGATTTGTATAATCATATACCTGTAAGCTCAACTAACTGCACTCCAGCTTATCTTATGCGAGCAAGGCCCGGAAAACTACCAATGGATCTAGAACTTGGAGTGGTAGAACCGGAGGCAGACGATGCCGTGGAAAACTGGGACGTCAATCGGCAAGAGCAGTACAGAAGAGTACAAATCTGTGTAGAGGAAAGTCTTAATAAGGCACGGGAGAAACAGGAAGATGTTTACAACAGAAATGCTCCTGCCAAGCCTTTGATGCCTGGAGAGGTAGTATTAAAGAGAAAAAGGAAGATGCATAAACTGGATAATCAGTGGGAGCAAGAACCCTACGTCATACAAGATTCTAAATATGATAATAGAAAAGTCTGTGTCGTCAGTAAAGACGGAGGAAGAACAACGACCACTGTGTCCAGAGATCATTTGAAGTTGTGTCCAGAACACTTAAAGAGTTGTGAAAAGAACCCTGTCCTCAATCAAAGAGAAAGAAAGGAAGAGGTCATCCACACCGATCTGGGAGAGTTTCCTGCGGATTGGCCCCGACTGGGAGATGCTGTGATAATTCCAGTGTTGCAGTTTTATCAGCCACAAGAGGAAGTTCTACCTCCAGTTGTGCCTGTGGTGCCAGTTGAGCCCGCTCAGGAGTTACCCATCCCAGCAACACCTCAACCTGTGGAATCTCAAGAAGGATCATCTGAAGCAGCGCCCCATACTATGGGATCCCTGGTGAAGCTGACTCACACCGCCCAGCCATTAGTACGCTTGCCAGATCCATAGAAAGATTAAGGCAGTTCTATAGTTTGCCGTCACGCAGTGCAGACAGATCGCAACTTGATATACCTGAAGCTACACCACGTAGATCAGAGCGAACCACCAAAGGGAAGTTACCCATTAGATATCAGCAGTGATTATAACGAATTCATGTGAATACTGTAAAAAGTCTATATATATATATGTGTTTTTCCCTATTATGTCTTCGTTTAATAATGGACTCAGAGGCTGAGGACTGAGCCAGCCCAAAAACTGTATCCTGTAAATAGTTGCACTAAAGTGCCTTTTTAATGGTTTCACATGAAACCTTGACTTACCTCTGAACAGAAAACCCGTGTGGTGTGGCACTGAGTGAGGTCTGCATTTGGATGTCCTGCAGCCCACCCAGGACCCACGTTGAAGGTTTGGTGCGGGTCCTTCACAAGTATACTGTATATTTATTGAATGCTATTTAATATTTTTGTATTTCTATATATAATGTTATTGTTTGCAACGTTCAAGATATCCTCACCTCCCGGATGGGACGAATTAATGTTATTGTTAATATTTTCATGCATAAACAAAAATGTCTCTTTATATTTTACAGCCCGGGAGTGCTGTCGTTTACCATGGGGGAATGTGTAGCCCTGGTACACAATACCAGGAGGATGAGTGGAGAGGTAACAGTTAAGGTCTCTTCATGACATCATGTACACTTCTGACACACCCAGCAGGGGTGTGGAAGGGAGTGAATTTCTAGTCAGTCAGTTTCCTGTCCTTGGACAGAGTAGACGTGTCCAGTTTGAGCCTGTCATCAGTTCAGAACGTGGAGGCTGGTACAGGTGGTCTAATTCACCTTAGTCTAGTCAGAGCTGTGCCCCACTGGAAGAAAGACTGAACTATCTATTAAGAGTCGAGCAAATCGAAGGGCAAAGTGGAAGGAAGATTATTGGAAAAGTGCGTTTGGCTTGGAAGAGTCCTGCACATTGCTACCGGTCACTGGGGACCGAAGAATCACTATTGTTACAAGCATAGTGAAGAGAAAACCAGAGATTTACCGGACCCTAGGTCGCGGCAAACACCCCCTTATAGTCAGTACGTAACTGGGGTCAGGGGAAGTGAAGACTTTGAGTCTCTGCAGGACAAAATAAGGATTCAGCTCCCTCATAGAAAGGCTCCTAACACTAAATTGACTGGGAAGCACAGCTTTGGATAAGCTGGAATCATAGAGGGGACTACGCTTCAGGCTGGTCGTACTCATCTTCATTGGACAGTAAAGGAGGCCCCTAAGTTGCTTAGCTGTTGCCTCAAAGCTCATCCTCCACTAACCCCATCAGCCTCCCTGGGACCTGCCTTACCATCTTGCAAGTAAAGGTATGGAAAGACGCTGACGGTGTGAGACTGAGTTATTATTGCATGCCTGCACAATCCCTACCTAACTACCGACCTGAGGGAAGAGTCCCACCTGTAGGGGACCCGACATCTAGCTGCCTCACCATCCCCTCAGAGATCTACAGCAGCGCTGGTACTAATTACCAGAAGACTACAGGTGGCGTCACGAACTGTATATAAACCTATCCCCTGTAAATATTCCCCCAACATACGCCAGACCGCCAGGGCCACAGACCGAGCCACAGCTACCTGTGACAAATCCCCATAGACTTCTACGGGCTCGGCTCTGAGTACCCCATTGCCCTGGTAACCCACAATTGTGGTGGCGGGTCGACACACATCTATCTAAGTGTAATTAGAGGCTAGACAAGCCCAGGTTTTCTGTTTATGCTTTGTTTTAATCTGTTTGCTGTGGACTTTAATAAAGCTGGTTGCGGCCAGTTTTACACCAGAACTGCTGTCTGAATGAACTGTTTTCATGCCATTCTGTCTACCCAGACAGCGATCCTAGAGCTAAAACCCCCGGAAATGCTACAATTGGTGGAGAATGCTGGGGCAGCGCAGGGCCTGGTACAGTTAGTGCTGGAGTGTGCATGCAGCACAGTGGCAAGAGACAGCATTAAAGGTAAAGTCTATTGAAATAGCAACAGAGGAAAAAAAAAAAAAAGTGTGTCAGCAGAAACGTCTGTTTGGAGCAGTCTTGGAGAGACAGTGGCCCTGATAGGGTCTGCAGAGAGAAAATGTATGCACAGCAAAGCTGAACTTGTTGTGAAAATGACTGTGGAATGTGCAGCAGCAAAAGAAAAGTTTGTGGAGCAGTCTTAAAGAGACAGTAGCCCTAATAGACTGCAAAGAAAAAAAAAAAAGGGTGTTTGCACAGCAGAGCTAAATTTTTCTATGGAAAAGACTGTAGAGTGTGTGTATGTCTTGAGTGAAGACTACCGTTGTGAAGACAGAGAAGTCTGACAGCATGGATGCGCTGTTTGAACAAATGGCGCAAGTTATTGTGCAACATAAGACTGCTGTGATTGAGACAGATGAGTCCGGCAGTTTGGAGGGGTTCGTTGAGTACCTGGTACAGGCCCAGCGGAGCATGGAGCAACAGCGCCTGCAGCACCAGCAGCGCATGCAGGAGCACCGGCAGAAATTCCTGCAGCAGCAGCAGGAGAATAACCGGTTGTTGGAGCAGATTGCAGCTCTCCGCACCGCGTCTCAGAGTAATGTTGTGAAGGCACCTGACTTGTCCGATGTAAAGAAGGCGGTAAGACGGTCCCTGGAAAAGATGACACCTCGTGATGATGTGGAGGTATATCTCACTAGGTTTGAGAGACTGGCAGAGAAGGAGAATCTGCCCCTATCTGAGTGGGCCATGATGGTCGCACCCTATCTGATTGGAGTGCCCCAGGTGGCCTATGCTGACCTGAGCAAGCAGGACAGCGAAGACTATGCCAAGTTGAAGGCAGAGATTCGTACCCGGCTGGGTGTTACTGTGTCGACCCGCCACCACAATTGTGGGTTACCAGGGCAATGGGGTACTCAGAGCCGAGCCATGGAAGTCTATGGGGATTTTGTCACAGGTAGCTGTGGCTCGGTCTGTGGCCCGGGCGGTCTGGCGTATGTTGGGGATATATTTACAGGGGATTGATTTATGTACAGTTCGTGACGCCACCTGTAGTATTCTGGTAATTAGTACCAGCGCTGCTGTAGATCTCTGAGGGGATGGTGAGGCAGCTAGATGTCGGGTCCCCTACAGGTGGGACTGGTCCCTCAAAGTCTATGGGATTTGTGAAGTCGAGTGCAGATAAAGAACACAGTCTCACACGGTCAGCGTCTTTCCATACCTTTACTTGTAAGATGTTCAAGCAGGTCCCAGGGAGGCTGATCCAAGGAGAGTGTATCTTGAGACAGCAGCTGGACAAGTTAGGGGCCTCCTTTAACTCCAATAAAACGAGTACAACCAGCCTGAAGCGTAGTTCCCTCAAATCTCCAGCTAATCTTTAGCTGTACCTGCCCAGTCAGCTTAGTGTTAGGGGCCTTCCTGTGAAGGAGCTGAATTCTTATTTTGTCCTGCAGAACTCCAAAGTCTTCACTCCCCCTGACCCCAGTTACGTACTGACTATAAGGGGTTTGTCTGCCGCGACCTAGGGTCCGGTAGATTCCTGGTTTTCTTATCACTGTGCTTGAAACAACAGTGACCCTTCGGTCCCCAGTGACCGGGTGCAATGTGCTGGACTTCTTCAATCCGTAAGCACTAATCCTATAAATCCACTTGCCTTTCGCCTTGTCCACGCTGGTAACATAAGCACTCAAACTAGCCAAGGGTCGAGCAGTCACTTCTTTCTTTTCCTTACTACGAAGTTAGCCACAGATGCTCAGTTATCACAGGCAGGAGCACGTCTCTGAACCTGATACCGTCCTTTAGACAGGGATGCTGAAGACTTTCTGTACTAAAACTTCTTCTTTCCTTCAGTGTATGCTGAGGAGGTGATACAGCTCTGACTAGACTAAGGTGCATTCAAACACCTATACCAGACTCCACGATATGAACTGATAATAAAGCAGGCTAGACTCCTTCCTCCCTCCAGACGTCTTCTCTCTCTGAAGTCTAGACACTCACTCTACACGTCCTCACTGTCCGAAGACAGGAACTAGACTAATCACTCTAACACATACCTTGACCACTCCCTCTAGAGTATACTCCACTACCCTAAGGGTGTGTCTAGTATATGCTGAGTGAATGAATATTTAGCATTAAACTGCTGTCTCGCCACACACTCTCCAGGGTACTGCGTGTGCCTACCACCAGGGCTACACATTCCCCCATGGTAAAAGACAGCACTCCCGGGCTGTAAAATATAAAGAGACATTTTGTTTATGCAATAAACATTAAACAATAAACATTGGTTCGTCCCATCCGGGAGGTGAGGAAATCTTGAACGTTGCAAACTTTATAGAAAAATACAAACATTAAATAGCATTCAATAAATATACAAGATACTTGTGAAGGACCCGCACCAAACCTTCAACGTGGGTCCTGGGTGGGCTGCAGGACATCCGAATGCAGACCTCACTCAGTGCCACACCACACGGGTTTTGTTTTCAGAGGTAGTTGTAATGGTTTATGTAAAACCAAGAGAAAGCACCGAAGCGCAACTATTTACAAGTAAGTTCTGGGTTAGCATAGTCCTTAACCTCCAAGTCCAATGTAAAACCTAAGACATATTATATCAAAGTGCATAAACTTTTTCTGGTTACTATTTACCATCTATCATTTATCAATTACCAATTACCCAGCCGGGCATTCTACAGTATATATATTCACTATATAAATTGTGCAAAACTTTACAAACATTTCAAACTTTTTACTATGTTACTGATGGTAGACCCGATATGGATCTCACCAACTCTTTACTTATTTATTCATTTTCATCACACTTTTCCAATACATTTTCCACCCCGGGGGCTGGAACAATGCGATGCTCGCACAGGACCGTTCCTACTCCGGGGCCCAGTGCCAAGCACCAAGATCATCGACTCCTCCATCGGGGTCTGTGTGGCTGGTGTGCACTGGGCTGGTGGGGATGTTGGGGCTTCCAGCAGGGTGTCATCATCGCTGGTTACCTGCAGGGCCGGTTCACTCCGGTCCTCTAGGCCGCAGGGCCCGTCCTCCTCTGGGGACGCTGCTGCAGCATAAGATACTGGGCAAAAAGCAGGCTTTTGTAGTGGCTCAATTGAGATCGCATCAGACTCTTGCGATGTAGATTGGGTCGCCGATTGCGATGCAGAGTAGATCGCCGATTGCGATGCAGAGTAGATCACCGATTGCGATACGGAGGTGTACGCAGGGGCGATGTCGATGCACAATGCTGGTGTGATGCAGAGCAGGAAGCAGGTGTGCGCAATGGCTCAGTTGGGGTCGCACTAACCTGCTGCTGTTGCTGCTCCATCATGGACGGACAGGACCCCTCCGGTGTCCCTGTCGGGGACCGATCATCTGCTGCGGCCTCCTGGCCGGGCGGGCGTTCCGGAACTGGCGGTACCTCCTCAACCTCCTTCGCCTCCACCGCTTCACCGGTGGGATCAGGATCGGTACTTTCGGGGGCAGCCTCCGGTTGCTCCTTCGCCTTGGGCAGCAGACTCTTCGGTATCTGGAATCGTGGGGGTTCGTTGAGGGGAGAGATCACCGTGTCCCACAGCCTCCGCTGTTCCAGGGTGCGCCGGCGTCTCTCAATTTCTTCAAAGCCAGGTTGGTCCTGGACCATCTTCCTCAGGCGTGCATTTTCTTCTGTTGTCTCAAGCAACGCCTGCTTCAGGTGCAGGATCACGGATAACTCCGGTGTTGGTGGCAGCTTGGCGGGGCACGGGGCCTGCCTTCCTCCGCTGCCCCGCTCGGCTGCACACGTCCTGCCTCCATAATGTTCCAGAAGATTCTCTCTTCTTTCTGCGGAGACATCCGGTCTCTTCCGTGGAGGTGGGGTTTGCGTCTCCTCCTCCTCGCAGGGAAGGTGAAGAGGAGGCGGACCTCCTTTGCTGTAGGGCAGGACCGCATGTTGTAATAGCACTTTGAGAGGGCAGGCATTTTCTTCGCGCCACAGGGGGGTAGACGCCCACGAAGGTACGCCACCTTCTTCTCCAGCGCCTGAGGGCGCGAATATGGCGACAAAAATGGCGATTTTGGCGCCAAAAGTGCAAACAGTCCTTTCTCACAAAAACAATTCCTTAGGCACACAGGGCTCGCAATTTCGCGAGTTTCGCATCCTGTTCGTGACGCCAAAGTTGTGTCGACCCGCCACCACAATTGTGGGTTACCAGGGCAATGGGGTACTCAGAGCCGAGCCCATGGAAGTCTATGGGGATTTTGTCACAGGTAGCTGTGGCTCGGTCTGTGGCCCGGGCGGTCTGGCGTATGTTGGGGATATATTTACAGGGGATTGATTTATGTACAGTTCGTGACGCCACCTGTAGTATTCTGGTAATTAGTACCAGCGCTGCTGTAGATCTCTGAGGGGATGGTGAGGCAGCTAGATGTCGGGTCCCCTACAGGTGGGACTGGTCCCTCAAAGTCTATGGGATTTGTGAAGTCGAGTGCAGATAAAGAACACAGTCTCACACGGTCAGCGTCTTTCCATACCTTTACTTGTAAGATGTTCAAGCAGGTCCCAGGGAGGCTGATCCAAGGAGAGTGTATCTTGAGACAGCAGCTGGACAAGTTAGGGGCCTCCTTTAACTCCAATAAAACGAGTACAACCAGCCTGAAGCGTAGTTCCCTCAAATCTCCAGCTAATCTTTAGCTGTACCTGCCCAGTCAGCTTAGTGTTAGGGGCCTTCCTGTGAAGGAGCTGAATTCTTATTTTGTCCTGCAGAACTCCAAAGTCTTCACTCCCCCTGACCCCAGTTACGTACTGACTATAAGGGGTTTGTCTGCCGCGACCTAGGGTCCGGTAGATTCCTGGTTTTCTTATCACTGTGCTTGAAACAACAGTGACCCTTCGGTCCCCAGTGACCGGGTGCAATGTGCTGGACTTCTTCAATCCGTAAGCACTAATCCTATAAATCCACTTGCCTTTCGCCTTGTCCACGCTGGTAACATAAGCACTCAAACTAGCCAAGGGTCGAGCAGTCACTTCTTTCTTTTCCTTACTACGAAGTTAGCCACAGATGCTCAGTTATCACAGGCAGGAGCACGTCTCTGAACCTGATACCGTCCTTTAGACAGGGATGCTGAAGACTTTCTGTACTAAAACTTCTTCTTTCCTTCAGTGTATGCTGAGGAGGTGATACAGCTCTGACTAGACTAAGGTGCATTCAAACACCTATACCAGACTCCACGATATGAACTGATAATAAAGCAGGCTAGACTCCTTCCTCCCTCCAGACGTCTTCTCTCTCTGAAGTCTAGACACTCACTCTACACGTCCTCACTGTCCGAAGACAGGAACTAGACTAATCACTCTAACACATACCTTGACCACTCCCTCTAGAGTATACTCCACTACCCTAAGGGTGTGTCTAGTATATGCTGAGTGAATGAATATTTAGCATTAAACTGCTGTCTCGCCACACACTCTCCAGGGTACTGCGTGTGCCTACCACCAGGGCTACACATTACGGTGACAGCCCATGACAGGGGAGTTCATGACTGGAGATACAGTTGGGAGTCTGTAGTCAGCAGGCCTGATTATGGAGTTGAAAAGGTGGTAGTGAACCGCTACACCCGAGCATGTCTTACAGTGAACCGCTACACCCGAGCATGTTCTCCTGAGGTACAGCCGTCTGAGAGGACGTCACTTCAGAGTTCCCGGACGTCGAACTCTCCCGGTAAGAGCGTTCCAGCTGTTGGGGACATGGGGTATGCTGATAAGCGGGTTCAGGCCCGAGGGGACATGTGGGTGGAAGAGTGTGATGGACAGTGTTGGAGATGCCGTGATGTTGGCAGATCCCTTCTCTCTGCGCAGAACCTGTGTGTGTGACCACCACAACCGAAGAGACTGGACCACAGGTGTCCCCGGTGGTTACAAATGGTTGCTCAGCGCAGGCCCTCTTGGACTCAGAGAGTCCAGTGACTTCCGTATGTGACAGCCTGATTGATAGGGACTTCATCCCTGATAAGCACTTGAGTATGGTGTGCATCCATGGAGACATCAAAGTCTACCCAGAGACTGCCGTGGACTTGGTCCCTAAACTCGGGGAGGTTTCATGTGAAGTGGGGTTAGTGAAGAACCTGGTGCACCCCGTTTTGTTGTGTAATGACTTTCCCCGGTCTAAGGATCTCTGGGGGAAGGGTGATTCTGATGGACACTGTGATGAAGCCCCTACTGAGGGTACGCAGTCCCGAGGGGCGGAACACAATGTTAGTGGGCCGTTTATCTTGTGTGATAGTGATGATGATATTGATAATGATGATGATGCTAATCATAATAGTGATGATACTGATGATGACCGTGATAAAGATGAAATTTCTTTGCAGGTGATGTTGGGAGACAAGGATGGTGGTTCTCGGGAACCGAGTGTCCCTGACCTGCCTGTGTCCTGTGACAATTTTGGGAGAGAGCCGGTGCGAGACCCCACTCTTAAAACAGCACAGGAAAATGTAATTGTTCTGAATGAGGTTCCCCAAGAGCCTGGCTCTGAGGAGAGGTTTCCTCATGCTGCCATGAACAATAACCTATTGTTTAGGGACACTGAAGTCCAGGGAGAGGTTGTGAGTCAGCTCCTGGTACCTGAGCTATATGGAGGTATAGTGCTGGGGTTGTCACATAGTCACATACTTGAGGGACCAGATGGTGAAGTTAATGTTGAGGATAACATGTTAACTAAGGTTCCAGATCAAGATGTGAATGGGAATGAGTTGTATAACCCTGACAGTGAGCAAGATGTGAATGAAAATAAATTGTATACTCCTGAAAGTGAGCAGGATGAGAATGAAAATAAATTGTATGACCCTGACGGTGAGCCGGATGTGAATGAAAGAGAAGTGTCTAGCCCTGAAGGTGAGCCAGATGTGGCTGAGAAAAAGGGGTCAGACAGGGATAGTGGGAGTGATAATGAATCATCTGATGACAATAAAGCAACCAGTGCAAATGAGGAAGGCATGGTAGCAGAAGAGGTTGAGAGTCCTGAGAAGAAGGCTGATGCTGACCTTACAGCCAGACAGAAGATGCCATCTGAGGATGTTTTACAGTTGGAACAAAGAGAGCGACTACTTCCAGCCCAAGAAAGGGAGAGACGAGAGGCTTCCCTGGGGATTGGCAGTAGACGTGCTAAAACAATGAGGGGTAGAGATGACGCTTCTGTTAGCTCACGGCTGAGTGTGAGACCCGGTGGCGGACGAAAAGACAGAGAGTCAGACTCAGAGCTACCAGTAAGCTTGACTGGACGATGGACTCGTGGCCGCAACGACGGTAGGAGTCAGTTCGGGAAAGAAAGGTCGGGTGAGGTGACACCGACACAAGGACAAGGCCAACGTTCTGACCGCTGGGGGCGGGAGAGGCCTAACAAAGAGGTGATATTGAATAGTGCCCAAAATCAACTGAGACGGGGTGACTGGCAGAGGCGACCGAGGGGGATCTCTGGTTGGGTGGCAGGTGTTCGACCCCACAAATTTGAACAGAGGGGGCACTGGGTATGGCCCTCAGGATATGCATGGAGGCATGTGATGGATGGACGGTATGTATCGCAGAGGTGGGTGGCCCTGTGATGGAAGCCTGGATATATTTTGGTTCAGCAGATCTACTGCTGAGACTTGTGCTATACATTGGGAGGCTTCCAGGTGACTTGGAGAGCTGGGCGGGTCCAGTCACCTACAAACCCACCCAAGGGGTATGTGTCTAAATACCTAGGATAAAGTTGTATGCAGAGGGGACGGATGGGTAATGCAGCGCTGGCTGGCATCCATTTAATGGATCAGTGTGTATGTTTTGACTGTCCATGTTCCTTCCCCTCAAGCTGACTGGTTACATGACTGTGACATCACACAGTGGGTGTGTGTGTGTGTGTAAGGGTATAGAAACCCTGCTTAATGGAAAATATAGATGAAGCTGATGTTGGCTATGATTTGAGCTGTGTTCACTGTCTCTTTAGGTTTGTTGACCAGTCCTCCGGTCTGGATGACCAGCCCTCCGGTCTGGAGAAGAGGGGGGGGATATGTGAGACAGTGAGGATATGTGGTGAATGGGGTGTACATTTCACCTAGGTTCTTTGCTAACTATAAGGGAAATATGTGGCTTTGTAGACCTGGTGGTAGAGAGAGGTCACTACACCTTGCATTCATTGCACACTTGCAGCTTAAACCTGAAGCCAATCAGCTGTTAATTAGGAAGCCAGAAATAGGTGTCTGCGGACACAGTCAGAGAGCTAGTTTAGCCTGGACACAGGGAGGTGTCCTGGCACAAGAAACAGTCTCCAAGAGTGTTAGAGCTGTCTTTAGCCTGGACACAGAGAGGTATCCTGGCACAAGGAAGCAGTCTCCAAGAGTGTTAGAGCTGTCTTTAGCCTGGACACAGAGAGGTGTCCTGGCACAAGGAAGCAGTCTCCAAGAGTGTTTGAGCTATCTCAGTTTGGGTGCAGGAAGGACCCCGGACATAGGAGTAGTCTCAGTGCGAATCCGTGTGAAGAGCGGCTGAATAGGAGTGGATCTCTCTCAAGTCTGGTCATGGAAGGTGCCTTCAGACACAAGGAGGAGTATCTGTGAAGCTCCATACTGGTAACATATGTGATATGTGTTGTTTTGGGCACAGACTGGTAGAGTCTGGGTCCCGGATAGAGAGGGCCATCTATCTAAGTGTAATTAGAGGCTAGACAAGCCCAGGTTTTCTGTTTATGCTTTGTTTTAATCTGTTTGCTGTGGACTTTAATAAAGCTGGTTGCGGCCAGTTTTACACCAGAACTGCTGTCTGAATGAACTGTTTTCATGCCATTCTGTCTACCCAGACAGCGATCCTAGAGCTAAAACCCCCGGAAATGCTACAATATATATATATACATGTCACAATGACATGTATATATATATATATATATATATATATGTGTTCTATGTGTATATATCTATTCTTTCTTTTGTGATTGAAATACTATTCTTTTGGATCCATTATATGTCAGTTTTGCAAGCCTGCGAGAAAATCTCGCAAGTCGGATGAAAATCGGATGTTACAAGGTACACACACATGCGACTAAATCGCATCTTTGAAGGAAAATCGGATGACAGAAGGATGTGTGATGTTTGCATTTTGATCCGACAATCGACCGTCTAAAACGGACCGATTTTTTGTCGTTGTGTGTGACGCCGGCCTCATAGTCTGGGAGTCCTTCATGTGTTTTTTAGCAAACTCTATGCGGGCTTTCATATGTCTGGCACCAGGGGCGTAACTAGGAACGGCAGGGCCCCACAGCAAACTTCACAATGGGGCCCCCCCCTCGCGCGCGTTGCCAATCCCGGTCTACCCAAGTTGTGTTAAGAAAGATACCTTTATTATCCAAAATTAGAGGTTTTTGGAGTAATGATAGTGAAATAACAGAAAAGAACCAACTCCCAGGAAGCAACTGAGGTAGTGACGAAGGTAGGCTTTCTCCAGAGTAAATATGTGAAGAAACTTGTAATCCAGCCTGCAAATTGCTTTCAAAATGGATGATTTATTCAGTAGAACAACAGTCCGGTATACAGAATAATCTAAGATTGTTCTGTATATCGTACTTCTGCACCACGCCCTCACCAATTACACATGTGAGGAGTTGACAGCCTCAGCTCTGCTGCATGTGAGGAGTGACAGCCTCAGCTCTGCTACATGTGAGGAGTGACAGACTCAGTTCTGCTACATGTGAGGAGTGACAGCCTCAGCTCTGCTACATGTGAGGAGGAACAGCCTCAGCTCTGCTACATGTGAGGAGGAACAGCCTCAGCTCTGCTACATGTGAGTAGGGACAGCCTCAGCTCTGCTACATTCGAGGAGTGACAGCCTCAGCTCTGCTACATGTAAGGAGTGACAGCCTCATCTCTGCAACATGTGAGGAGTGACAGCCTCAGCTCTGCTACTTGTATAGCAAAGCTGAGGCTGTCACTCCGCGCATGTAGCAGAGATGAGGCTGTCACTCCTCGCATGTAGCAGGGCTGAGGTTGCTACTTGTCACATGAAGCAGAGCTGAGGTTGTTACTTGTCACATGTAGCAGAGTTGAGGTTGTTACTTGTCACATGTAGCAGAGCTGAGGTTGCTACTTGTCACATGTAGCAGAGCTGAGGTTGCTACTTGTCACAAGTAGCAGAGTTGAGGTTGTTACTTGTCACATGTAGCAGAGCTGAGGTTGCTACTTGTTACATGTAGCAGAGCTGAGGTTGTTACTTGTCACATGTAGCAGAGATCAGGGTGTCACTCGTCACTTGTAGCAACCATGAGGCTGTTACTGGGCCAGGGGGAGGCTACTGGTGACTGAGGTCCCGTGCCCAACAGGGCCCAGGGGGAGGTTAGTGGTGACTTGAGGCTTGCGTCAAACAGGGCCCAGGAGCCCGAGGCCCTGTTGGAATGCGGGCCCCTTGCTACCTGGGCCCTGTGTTGAATGTGGGCCCCCTGCACTGCAGCCTGGGGCCTGGGCCCTGTTGAATGTGGGCCCTGTTAGATCCTGCCTGCACCTGCCCTCCCAGTCACCATTGAGCAGCCAAGCCTCTTCTCACTGTTGAGAGACTCACGGTACTCACCCTGCTCGCCCGGGCTTCCACCTGCTTGTCCAGTCAGCCTGCTGCTTCATGTGGTCTGCCTGGCCGTCTGCTGTCCGCCCCCACATGCACACACGCTGTGACAGACGGACCATAATGCACTGGGCCGCAGCTTAAAGCTACAGTGCTCATTTCTGTTCGCTGTCTGCATTTACAACACTGTAGTGTCTCTTTAAAACAACACAGTGTTGTTATGCATCAGCGTTCAGAGTCAGAAGCCTGAACAAAATGTTGGGAGGGGCCCGAGCGCGGATCCATTTGCCAGCGTGCTCGGGCCCCCCTTTTTGCTCCTAAATCACAGGGCAGCTGCAGCAGGGACGGGCCCCCTTCTAGCCCGGGCCCTGTGGCACCTGCTTCCCCTGCTTCCACTATAGTTCCGCCTATGTCTTGCACTGAGGAGAGGCTTCCGTTGGGCCACTCTGCCATAAAGGCCCGACTGGTGGAGGGCTGCAGTGATAGTTGACTTTGTGGAACTTTCTCCCATCTCCCTACTGCATCTGTGGAGCTCAGCCACAGTGATCTTGGGGTTCTTCTTTACCTCTCTCACCAAGGCTCTTCACCCACGATTGCTCAGATTGGACGGCCAGATCTAGGAAGACTTCTGGTGGTCCCAAACTTCTTCCATTTAAGGATTATGGAGGCCACTGTGCTCTTAGGAACCTTGAGTACTGCAGAAATTCCAGTGGGTCCCAACCACTTTAACCCCTTACTGACATTGGGCATAATAGTACGCCAATGTCTGTATCCCTCCCTTTGATGTGGGCTCTGGTGGTGAGCCCACCTCTTTCCTGGGACATATCAGCTGTTTTGAACTGCTGACATGTGCCCACAATAGCCGCGGGTGGAATCGCGACCCACCTGCTGCTATTAACTAGTTAAATGCTGCTGACAGCAGCATTTAAATGGCACTTCCGGAAATGCGCTTACCGATGACCCATGTCACGTGATCGCGGGTCACCGATGTGTTGACATGACAACCCGAGGTCTCCTGGAGACCTCTATAGTTGTCAGTGCCGCCTTGCTGTGAGCGCCACCAGTGGTCGGTGGTCATAGCAAGTGAGTAATTCTGCTACATAGAGGTGATCTGCTCATCACCTCTATGTAGCAGAGGCGATCGAGTAGTGGCAGCTTCTAGTCTCCCATGGAGGCTATTGAAGCATGCCAAAAGTGAAAAAGTTTTAAAAATATAAAAAAATAAAAAATATATAAAAGTTTAATTCACCCCCCTTTCGCCCTATTCAAAATAAAACAATAAAAATAAAATTAAACCTACACATCACGAAAACCTACAGATCACGAAAAATGGAGACACTACGGGTCTCGGAAAATGGTGCAATTTTTATTTTTTTTTTAGCAAAGTTTGGAATTTTTTTTCACCACTTAGATAAAAAAGAACCTAGACATGTTTGGTGTCTATGAACTCATAATGACCTGGAGAATCATAACGGCAGGTCAGTTTTAGCATTTAGTGAACCTAGCAAAATAGCCAAACAAAAAAACAAGCTTGGGATTGCACTATTTTTGCAATTTCACCGCACTTGGAATTTTTTTCCCATTTTCTAGTAAACGACATGGTAAAACCAATGGTGTCGTTCAAAAGTACAAATCGTCCCGCAAAAAATAAGACCTCACGTGGCCATATTGACGGAAAAATTAAAAAGTTATGGCTCTGGGAAGGAAGGGAGCGAAAAACAAAAACGCAAAACCGAAAAAAAGCTCCGGAGGCTAAGGGTTTAATAAGTACAGATCACAATGTACGGACCGTCCGCTGGAATCCTGATTCTAATTCAACAGCCTCATATCAGCGTATTCGGGTCCTGAGCTCGGATCCAGTCTGGACATCATGGTCGACTTTCTGGCCGTGAATGTTGGAAGTGTGAAACCAAAAGTGGCAATAATCTTGGCACTCAGAACTGGCGCCATTCTGCAGCAATTTGGATCGCGTCCCTACACAGCAATGTTCTCACTGATGATCAGTTCTGATGAAGGTCTAAAAAGACCGAAACGTTAATTTGTGGATTGCCGATAAATCTGTTCTACGTTTGTACAGTTCTGAGTGCCAAGTATATTGCTACTATTGGATTACGGGTTGGAAACCTACTTGGG
Organism: Oophaga sylvatica; assembly: GCA_033576555.1. NCBI lineage: Eukaryota > Metazoa > Chordata > Amphibia > Anura > Dendrobatidae > Oophaga > Oophaga sylvatica. The sequence goes on from JARQOD010006291.1 coordinate 35,368, forward strand.
CACCAGAGTCACGCACCAGGAATGCCGTAAATCCCTTTTCTACATATTGGAAGTGTGAAAAAAGCCATACCTCTACCTCTCGGATTCCTGTTGGCCTCCCCTTTGGTGGTTTTACTCTTAATTTGTCCTCACAAAGTTGTACATGTTGTATTGGCTCAGTACCGACTGTCGTAATTGGATGCAATTTTAGCAAAACCTTCGCGGTGAAAACTATTTGTTTAGCACGGGAATCTGGATTATATTTTATTTTTATATTCTATGTAAAAATCTAAACTTAATAAAAAATAAATAAAAAATCATAAGTAATAATTTGATTGCATTGCTATATGTGGCTTTTTCTTAGAATGTTCCTGTAGACTCTGTTAGTGGCAGACGTATAATCCTCGATGAACCGAGCTTTATGTAAGACACAAACAGAAGACGGTCTGGTCCTTGTCGGCGTCTCCTCTATCATAAATGGTATATTTTTTTTTGTTAGATCCCATCATGCATATTACTCATACTAACCAGCTGCAAACTGAATTATAAGTCATTTATGTAATAGATTTATAAAAAGGCTAAAAATACCGCGATGGAAATAAAATGAAAAGGTCAAGAGATGGAATTAGTAGTTAAAGCGTCGGCAGCAGACATCCCTGTAAGTCTTTTATTTTTAATCAGGGCGTTTCGGATTTCGCATATCGCAAACGGGATCGTTTTATAACTGCGGTTACATGAAGGTGAGGAAGACGGAAAGATCTGGCAGGCAATGAGAAAGCAATAGAAAGGTAAAAGGAAACAAAGAAGATGCACAATGCATTCCCTACCTTCTTGTTTTTTGGGGGCTTATTTTTGGGGACTTTTAGAGAGCTGAAAATAGGGGGGAAAATTTCTTGCTCGTTAAAACTTCCCTGGTGGTTAATATTGACTTTCGTGTCCTCTTTTCTTGTTTTTTTTAGGGAATATTATTTTATTCCATAATGGCCTAAATCATGTGTGCCAAAGAAATGGTCGGTAGCCTTCATTGATATGTGCTACAGTCCAGTCCAGTGAAGGACACACATCGACACTTGGTTAGAAAGTTGTTGCATGCTTCACTAGCCCAGCAGTGATCATGTACTGTAGATGGCTACTTGAGGACTCCTTGATTGGGCACCAGATAGTAAATTTAGCTGCCAGTGACCAGAACAAAGTAATAAACTTCCTTGGACCACCAGACAGGGCCCACAATGTTTTAAAGTTGTGTCAGCAAATCCACAACTTTACACTTCCCTTCATGGCACAACTGAGCTCCCAACACAACAGCCATTTTCTTTACCATTGCTTCAGGATGAACAAGGAAAGCAGTCAAAGAGATTGCCACGACAGTTAGTAAAGTGTTACAAGCATCAACTCATTGGACTTTCTACCATTTATCTACTTTTGTAAGTTGATCCTGTTTATGAGACTGGTGCAACCACTAAGCTTGTTGCCTCATGTTAGATGCTGTAACGTTCACGTTTGATGCCTCACTGTGAGTAAAGTTGTTAGGCTGTGGTTCCACGGTCCGGAACCACAGCGCATTTGACGGAGCGGAGATTCCACTCCGTCCTAAGCCCTGCTCCCTTTTTCACGCGCGCTCTTTCCGGAGGTGTTCAGGACACCTCCGGAACACCTCCGGAAAGAACGCAGGGCTACATAGCCCTGTGTTAAATTCCGTTGCGGCGACACAGTGTCACCGCAATACGCTAGGACATGCTGCGGTCTGAAAAGACGCGCCGCATGTCCGTAAACGCAGGTCTTCCACCTGCGTGTTGTTACGCATAGTGGAGACGGGATTTCTTGAAATCCCCTCCACTATGCTGTAACATCTGGACGCTGCGTGTTTGGCGCTGCGCCAACGCACAGCGCCAAACACGCAGCATTTCCTGAAGGAATCCTGATCGTGGAAACTCACCCTAACACTGGCATCTGTATCCAAAGGGTATTCCAATTTCAGAAAACCCCTGTCCTCCAGCTGCAGTTTGTTTTAAGAAAACAAACTGTGCTTTTCTCACCCCTATTTTGTCTCCGCCTCAGCTCCGGGTGCCTGTTGTTGTCAAAAGTGTTGCAGCTACTCAGTGAGTTCAGCGGCTCTGCTTGAGTAGGTGGCATTTGCCTCTTAGAGCCGCTGAGCTCACTGATTAGCTACAGCACTGTCAACATGATGTCAGCGCTGCAGACAATAACGGCTAGCGGGTGCAGCAGTGGAGACTCAGTGTTGGATCCAGGGAGGGTGAGAGAAGCATAGGAAGAGAGTCCCGTTGTAGATTTCAGCTTTCAGCAGAATCATCAGCCTTCAGACATTGTGGGAGAAATAACTGTTTGCCTGGGACATACAGCAGCCATTATCTGCTTCACCTCAACATGGAGGATTCAAGAAGAGAAACTGGACACAGACAAGGCAGAGAATTCACACAGAACAGTATTAACAAACTTCAACAATGGACACATCTGATTTCTGCTCATCGCAGTTCCGCCACGCCATAAGCCTGCAGCTGTTGTGTACTCTAATAAGTCCAGCCATCCACTTAGAGCACAGTAAATATCAGCGTGTTGTTTCAGTCCACAAAAAAAGCAATTGTTTTCCTTAACAATTAGAATAACTGGCAGCCATAGGCCGGGTAAGATCATTGGAACTGCGAATCCTGATATTTCCTGCTGCCAGATCTACCGCAGTGTTATTTGCTTCTCATGCTGGGAAGCACATGGAATCTGTTAATAAATGATTAGTAAATTGTTTTGAATCAGTTTCTAGTTAACTTCTTCATTAGTATGGCACTGTGCTATAGATGTACATATGGCACAGAGACTAAGGGCACAGTCAAACCGCCATATTACTCTTGCAAAGATTGGGTCGCAATCCTTGGACTGGCCATCGGCTCTCCTGACCTGAACAGGACAGCATGTATTTCCAGGCAGCTATCAGGTAAGGAGTGCATCTGGCCAGTCTGAGGATTGTGATGTGATCCTTGCACAAGTACTTTGGCCAACATGTGGTGGACAGTATAGAGAGAGGGCAGCATGAGGGGGATACTATGGAGGGGGCAGTGTGTGGTGGAAAGTATGGAGGGAGGCTGAGTTTGGGAGACAGTGTGGAGAAGGGAAGGTTTTGGGAGATTACATGGAGAGGGGGCAGCATGTGGGGGACAATATGGAGAGGGGGCAGTGTGTGGAGGACACTATGTAGGGGAGCAGAATGTGGGAGACTACATGGGGAGGGGGCATGAATGTGTGTCGCCCAGGGGATGGGGACTACTAGGCGCCCGGGCCTAAATGCCTGGTCTTGGGGGGGATGTCGCGGTGGTCGGCTCCTGGGCCCGTACACTGGGGTCTCTCTTAAACAAAAAAAAAGGGAATGATGAAATGTCAAAGTTCGTGAAGCCACCTGTGGTGTCTGATGAGGATCACCAGCACTGCAGCAGTCCACTGAGGCCGCTGTTGTGGCAGCTTAGATGGTATCGCTCCCCACAGGTGGAGCAGGCCCTCAGGGCAGCGTAGATGTAGGGGTGCAGGACGGAGGGAACCCAGCCGGCTCAGAGCAAGAATGGGAGCACACACAAGTCACTTCCGTACCTTTACTGGAATTAGTGCAGGAACATCCCGGAGCACTGTAGGGTGAGGGGTGCACGTCCGGATTTTCCCCAGTGAGCAGGTGTAGGGCCTCCTGTTGTTTGCCTCTCTGTAGTAAGTTTCAGACCTGCCTGTAGCTAGGCCTAACTTTGTCTCTGTCCTTCACCGGCTGACTTTGTGGTAGGGCCTTCTCCTGGAGTACACACTCCCTGCTTGTGGGGCCTCCGTGTCTCCTGGCTCTGTTACGTATCAGCTCTTGGGTGATCCTGGGACCTGTAGTTCTCCAGGGATTCCGGTTGTGTCTTACTGGGTCATAGAGATCCCTGTAGGCTCAGACCCGGTGTCCGGTATATGCTTTCTGGGGTGAGCTGGTAAAGCTCCTCTGCCCCCAATGCTACTCTCTCCTCTAGCCTCGGCCTACTCGGGCCCTCACCAGGCTATACACACACTCTTCTGCCACTCTCTAGAGTGTCGTCACGCTCCTAGCTCGCTGGCCTGAGCTACTTGAGTCTAGCTTGCAGGAGACTAGTGCTCCACTGCTGAGCTATTAGCTGTGCTCTCTAGACTCCTCTGCAGACCGACCTGTTTCCAAGTCTCACACTGCAGGACTCTCTAGCTAGACTCCTCTTGATTCCCTCCGGTGGTCTGAGGTAGGGTAGATGTGTAGCCCAGCTACGCAGGCACACATAAAAGTCCAGGAGAGTGCACAGGAAGGTAACAGCAAAGCTTGATATTTATGCACTTCACTCACACTTCTAGACACACCCATCAGGGGTATAGGAGGTGGTGACATGTAGCAGAGCTCAGTCATAGGAGGTGGTGACATGTAGCAGAGCTCAGTCGAGCTTCCTGTCTCAGGACAGTGCAGTCAGTTTCCTGTCTTCAGACAGAGCAGTTCGGTCCAGTGGAGTCTGGACTTGGAGAGAGTGAAGGGAGGACTGAATCCTCGCAGAGCTAACGTAGCTCACCTGACAAGCAAGTGGAGGCTAGTACGGGTGAAGTGGATCATCCTAGCCTAGTCAGAGCTACCCTTAATCAGTACCTCAACAGAAGCTGGAGGGAGGAGGATACTGAGAGCTGCTCGGCGAGCTCTAGAAGAAAGCTGACATTACCATCGAAGTTACAATTGCTTGTGCTGAGAGCGAGAGCAGGGCGAAGGGCAGTGGAGAAGTTGGAGAGGTGCTTCAGGTATTGGATTGCCTGCACTAAATTGCCGGACACCGGAGTCCGAGGTGTTGCTACAGTTTTAAGCTTAGTAACAAGATTACCGGAGGCATCTGGACTACAGGTCGCAGAGAGCAGCCCTAAGTGTCAATACGTAACCGGAGTCAGGTGGAACAGGGACTTTGAGTCAAGTGCACGACAAAAGTAAGGACTTAGTTTCATCACTTAGAAGGCTCCACCACCACGTTGGCCGGGCAGTACAGCTATAGAGAAAGCTGGAGTTTCAGAGTTAACTTCGCTTCAGGCAAGTTGGACTCACATGTACATTGAAGTTAAGGAGGCCTCTAACCTGCTCAGCTGTTACCGGAATGTGCACTCTCCACCCCGACCAGCTCCCCGGGATCTGCTTGAACCACCATCAGTAAAAGGTATGAAAAGGAACTACCTTGTGTGTGACTGAATTATTATCTATACCCTGCATCATCATCACCATAGACTTCCAGGGACACGTCTCACCTGTGGGAGACTTACTACCAAGCTGCCCCATAACATCCCCTGTGAAGACCCTTACAGCAGCGCTGGTTCAATTAACCAGAAACCACAGGTGGCGTCACGAACTATCCTAATAATCCCCTGTAAATATTCCCCTATTGCACGACCGCTAGGGCCACGGACCGAGCCACCGCTACCAGTGACAACTCCCATAGATTTCCATGGGCTCCGGCTCCGAGTTCCCCATAGCCCTGGTATCCACAATTGTGGTGCGTGGTCGCAACAACTAAATTTTGGCGTCACGAACAGGATGCGAAACTTGCAAGTGTGAGTCCTGTGTGCCTATTGAACTGTTTATTTCATGAAAAAGACTGTTTGCTGTGTTGGCGCCAAATACCGCCATTTTACCGCCAAGTTGGCGCCCTGAAGTGCTGGTGAAGAAGGTGGGCGTGCATTCGTGGGCGTGTACCCCCCCTGAGGCGCGAAAGATATGGCCGCCCTCTCCAAGGCCTACTACAATGTGAGATCCTGCCCCACTGCTAAAGAAATCCGCCTCCTCTTCATCCTCTATCCGAAGAGGAGGAGACGCAAATCCCGCCTCCACGGAAAGGACCAGAATGTTCCTGTTGGATATCAGAGTGGTACCTGGAGCAAGATGGCGGAAGGACAGGAGGATCTGAGCCGAGGACCGGATGAAGTCCTACCTGTGCCGGAGCTGTCCCCAGATAGGGACACCGACCCCGCCATGATGGAGCTGCGGAAGGAGAACGAGGAGCTGAGGAAGAAGCTCCAGAGTCGTGCTGAACTGCAGGAGACGGAGAGACGCTGGCGCACCCAAACACAGCGGCTGCTGTGGGACGCCATGTTCTCTCCTACAAGCCAAGCGCCGTCTCCTGAATTCCTGAAATCGCTGCTGGAGAAGGCTGAGCAACGACCGGAGGCGACCACCGAAAGAGCTGTACCTGATCCCACCGATGGAGCGGTGGAGGCGAAGGAGGCTGAGGAGGTCCTGCCCGTTCCGGAGTGCCAGCCCGGCCAGGAGGCCGCAGCGGATTACCGTTCCCCGGTCAGGACACCGGAGGGTTCCTGTCCATCGTTGCCGGAAGTCGACTGGGACGAGTTGGAGCGTATTGATGACATCACGTATGCCGTCCAGTGGGAAAGAGAGATGCAGTGTCGTGAAGAGGAGCAGCGACGCCGGCAGGAGGAAGAGAGGGAGTGTGCAGCGGAACCGACAACGGCAGTATGAGCAGTTGGTCGCTGACAAGGAGATGGTCCGCAACGACAAAGTACCCGAAGGGAACCGCGGCGGCAGGGGTGCGTGGTAGAATTCCAGCTCCGCAAGGGCTGGGGTTTCATCCGGGAACCGGGACTCTATCCTGGGGTATTTGTGAGCCGCCGGGATGTAGAGTCCCACCTGCCCATCGGCCATCCGGGAAGGGACCTAGTAAACGGGGACATAGTGAGCTATACACGGCACTGGGGTTTAAAGGGCTGGTATGCCCTCAATGTGTCCATCATCAGTGACCCCGTCCCCGACGCGGTAACGTCAACACTACCGAAGCGTCCCCGTCTCGAGCGCCCACAGCACCAGGCCGTACTCCAGCATCGCCCCCTGCAGGCTCATCGCAATCTATGTCGCAATCGGCATCGCCTCCTGCTTACTCAACGCAAACCAAGGCGCAATCTGTACAGCAGCCCAGGTCTCAGCCAGCGCTGCGCCTAAATCGCAAACTGCGACCAAAGTAGTATCGCAAAATGTTGTGGCACCTGTAGCGACGCAATCGGCGTCTCACAAAGAAGAAGCACCCGGCGTGCCCCTAGCGGTTCGCACAAGGACTGTAGCGACCCAGACATTGATAGCAGGTCACGACCTGTTTGTAATGCGCTCTAGAGAGCATCGCGTTGTTCCAGCCCCAGGTGTGGAAGACGTAATTGAAGTACAAAAATGTGAAGACCGGTAGGACCCAGACAGGGGTTTACCGCATTCTAGTAATTGTAAAAGTTTTAAAGAAATAATTGCCATTTTTGCACTTTATTACTGTGTATGTATAGTGTTTACATATTGAGTAGAATACCCGGCTGGGTAAAGGAAAGGAATTTGAAAAGTTAAAGAATTGAAGATTAAAATAATGTGATAATTGCATAGTTTGCATAGTATACCCTGGTTGGGTAATAACGTTAGAATTATATGTGAATATGAAATATTGACTGTGAATACTGAAGAATATATTGATTTAACCTTTCATGGACTGAGAGGCTGAGGACTGAGCCAGCCCAAGAACTGATCCTTGTAAATAGTTGCGCTACGGTGCATATCTTGGTTTTACATGAAACCATTGCTAACTACCTCAGAAGAAAAACCCGTATGGGGGGCCCAGAGTGAGGTCTGCAATAAAGTCCTGCAGCCCACCCAGGACCCACGTGGGAGGTTTTTGGTGCGGGTCCTCCACAAGAATACTGCCTATACTGTAAATATTAAAAAAATTTGATACTTTTGATACTTTTGTATTCTTCATTGTACAAATGTAACGTCAAGAATCGTACCTCCCGGATGGGAAGAGTTAAATGTTGTTGTTAATGCAAAACAAAATGTTCTTTTTGTCTTTTTACAGCCCGGGAGTGCTGTGTTTTACCAAGGGGGATGTGTAGCCCAGCTAGCAGGCACACATAAAAGTCCAGGAGAGTGCACAGGAAGGTAACAGCAAAGCTTGATATTTATGCACTTCACTCACACTTCTAGACACACCCATCAGGGGTATAGGAGGTGGTGACAGTAGCAGAGCTCAGTCGAGCTTCCTGTCTCAGGACAGTGCAGTCAGTTTCCTGTCTTCAGACAGAGCAGTTCGGTCCAGTGGAGTCTGGACTTGGAGAGAGTGAAGGGAGGACTGAATCCTCGCAGAGCTAACGTAGCTCACCTGACAAGCAAGTGGAGGCTAGTACGGGTGAAGTGGATCATCCTAGCCTAGTCAGAGCTACCCTTAATCAGTACCTCAACAGAAGCTGGAGGG